>JAOEGS010007113.1:0-24742 GCA_025447755.1 Corythornis vintsioides
CCCCCCCCCCCCCCGGGGAGCGGCGGAGGCACCTGCGGGGAACGAGGCCGCCGCTCCGGGAGCCCCAGCGAGGCCTCAGGCCGCGCACCCTCCGTCCGCCCCTCCCGCGTCCCGCTGTGGCGGGGAGCCCCGTCTGGCTGCCGGGCGGGAAGGCGCTTGTCCACGCTCGCGGTGTCCCAGGGAAGGAGGAACCCGGCCCCCGCCCGCAAGGTGCAGGGATGTTCCCTGGCACGTCTGAGGGCAGCCGAACGACCGTGCTTGGTTCGGCTCCCGCGTGGAGCGGGTTTACATGCCGCCATGGCGTGCCGTGGAAACCCAGACGTTACCCAATTGGATGGAGTGATATGAACGCGGTGAACCTCATTACCTTTCCTTGCGGGCTGCACCTGCTTACAATACTCCCGGTTCTCCATGAACTAGTGGTTGCAAGAACTAAACGGCACTTCTCAACTTCGAAGTACTGTCATTTTGCATCCTTTCAATACTTGATTCTTACTAAAAACGAGGCTCCTGCTAGAGCAGTGCCAATTAGTGATCTCACACTGCTACTGCTGGTGTTTGTTCGGGTAGCATTTAATTAAACCAGCTGTGTGCACTTGCAGGTGTCCACAGGAGGTGAAGGGCTGAGCACCTGCTTCAGCCACCAAATGCAGACAGGCTGGATGGAACGGTACAGCTGCTAAAATGGCATTTAATTTGTTAGCAGCGTTCAGCTGACAAAAGACAGCTCTCATCTGAGAGGGAATGGGACTTCTTCAATATTAGAAGTGGGAAGATAAAAATCACTAAGTGCTTTAGAAGTTCTGTTTCTGAGCAAGGCTGTGTGGTGTGTCTTTTTTTAAGCCACATATATATTTTTATATATTAAAAAAATAATAAAATCACACCAGTTGTAACGTTCAATTTTTAGTCCTAATCCAAGAATTTGTCAGTCTCTCAATAAAACTTTAAAAATGTATTTCACGCTTGTATTTCATTGCTGCTCTTAAAAGAAATGGGTGTAACTGTCCTCTAAAGGCTCTCTTAATTTTTTTTTCCATACAGAAATACTAGATTTCTTGTGTCCAGGTGTGCTGTGTATCAGTCTCCACAGGTTGCTGGGGAAGATGATGGTTTCTTCATGCTTCAATTTACAGCCAGCTGTTTAAGATTCCCTGGCATCTATCACACAGCATTCCTATTAGAATCACAAGAATGTCAGGGGTTGGAAGGGAGCTAGAAGATCATCTAGTCCAACCCCCCTGCCAGAGCAGGGGCACCTAGACCAAGTCACCCAGGAACAGATCCAGGTGGGGCTGGAATGTCTCCAGAGCACGAGACTCCACAGCCTCCCTGGGCAGCCCCTGCCAGGCTCTGGCACCCTCACCTCCACTATTCTGTGGGCCTTCTGTGGGGATCTTAATAGAAGAGTACAGGGATTTGGCCAACAAACCTCACACCTCGGTTTCTGTTCAATACTGATGTTTCTGGGAGATCAGGTTACCCATACTGGATGATGTAAGAAAGATCCTGACTTACAGCTGACTGTAAGAGACCTACAAATGCAGCAGATACTGTCAACTTGATGCCTGCCTCCTGCAGCGCAGTGCTAAGTAATTCTGTACTAATTTGTACACTAAACACTTATTCTTAGAAGCATAGGCTGACCTTTAAGTGTTCCTGAATGTACAAACACCTGACAACAGGAAATAAAGGCTGTACATGTGACAGGGAGAAATTAACCTTTGATCCAACTAGTTAAACAGGGTGTAAGTCCTGCCCTTCACACCAACTGTGGCCTTGAAGTTTCCCATCTCAGAAACAGTTTTAACAAAACCATACTAAATTTAACAGAAACCACTTGGGGACACCAATGAACAAGTTGCTTGTTTGAGAATGGAGGCTGTCAAGAGTTAGGAATTCTTGACTTCCACAGTGACTTCGGATTTGGAACAGCAGCACCTATTTCTGGGCTGCGTCCTCCTGGCAGGAATAGCAAAGAAGCTGATGCAGGCAAAGGATGTCCCAGACTCTCTGCACACGATGACCCCTCTCTGGGCATGCACTGAATTGATCCCACGGCACCTTTCAGTTGAGACACTGGTGATCTGGTAACTTCTGTGTCACATAACTTCACAACAGCCTGGAACAAGCAGGGATTTTGGATCTCTGAATGTTCACGGGTCTTGATGAGGACTCTAACTCTTACATCATTTAATTTTGTTTGAAACTGGGCTTTGCGTTCTTAGCTAAGGACCAGCTTCACTTCTAGGGAAAATAAAAAAGCATAGGCAGATTGTAGTCTGGACATCTTAAAAGACAATCAAATAATTGCATCCTGTCTGAGTGGTGGGGGGGCTGGACTCAGGTCTTGTGTCTGCCACCACCAGCAACTGCAGCAGCAGTCACTTGAGGGCTGGTGATAATGCTGTGAAGAATCTTAGGGTATGGCTAAGTAACAAGGAAAGCAGAAAGTGTTTTATTTTAACTGGAGAAGTGCATGAGTTTATTAGGGCTAAGAGCAACTTTTTTTTTTTTCTTAATCCAGCTAAAATTATTGATATAAATAGGCTGTAATAAGCCATACTAGATAAATGGGAATTAAAGGCAGAATGTTACAGAGACAGAAAGCTGGAGAAATTAAGACAACTAATTCTTCAAATATATTAAATGCAAGAAGGCTACACATTGCTTTCTTTGGTGTATTGATTCTTATACTTGATCTTGCATTGACTGAATGCAAACATTTTGACACAGAAGCAGTATTTTACAGTTGAAGGCACATCCTCAAATAGACAGGTTCTGCACAAAAGCAGGACTGCATGTAAACTGGACTTAAAACCAGAGAGTTCTCCAAAAGAACAAAATCCCTGGTACATAGTTTGACTTTATCTACAGTGGCTAAATATCTCCGTGTTTTCTATAAGTGTGCAAAATGGTGCATGCAATACCACATCAGCTATCAGATTAAGAGCAGCAGGAAAGTGCCACTTCATTGCATATGCCTAGTCATGGTTATTTGGTACAGGGCATGGACCAACACGTCATAAAAACCTTTGTCGAAAGTCACTGTTCTGCTTTGAGTGGGAGGCACAGTTAAAAACAGATGATTTCAGATGACTTATCGGGACCCTTGTTCCGAAGAGAGGTGACCTTTGTGAAACAGGTTCTGCAGCTTGATACTTCTTCAGGTAGGGGAAATCATCACAGTTGCTTCTGAAAATGTCCTTTTAACTCCAGTGGATTTTCTAATGCTGCCAAGGACTCAACAACATGCCGAGACCGAATTAAATTTATGCATGTATTTCATTGCACCTATCTAAAAACCCAGTAGACTTGCACAATCAAATAGATAAATTGTTTTAAATGGAAATTACCCTATGGAGATCAATACCATCAAGATGTCAAGATATTAAAATAGAAAAACTCTCCTCAACTCTGTTGTGCTTTGCACTTCACACCTTCTTTCTCAGGAACTCAGAGCTCTTAGTATGCTAATACTAGTGAATTTAGCCTCACAACATCCAGTGAGGTAGGTAAGTTTACCCTCATTTCACAGATGGGAAAACTGAGGCAGAATGCTGAAGTGACTTGCCCAAAGTTCTGCAACTTGTCAGTGGCAAAACCAGGAATGTGTTTTCAGAAGTCCATATCCCAGACCTCTGTCTGATTAAAGTCTCTCCCTGCTACCACAAAGCAAGCAATACATGCAACTGTTTTTTCCCTCCTACTGCTGCCACAGCTCTGGTGACACAGAGGAAGTGAAAGATTTTTCCTGATTGAATTCCCACTTTCTTTGGCAAAAAGCACCTGTTTCTGTCAAAGTGCTGTGTTATGCTCCTCGCAGAGGTGTTTCTTCTGAGGCACAATAGAGAAAAGGTGGTTTCCCCACGGCAGGGAGGCTGTACAGGTCCAGTCCTATTTCTTGCAGAAGACCTGCTGCTTGGCATTCTTCACACGTTGCTCCTCCTTCAGGTTCTTCTGCCGTGCTTGTTTGCTGGAGATGAACTCCACGTGCTCTGCAGGGAACCAGCCTCTCTCCCGGTCTGAAAGTTTTACTCCTTCCATCCATCCTGTGGTGTGGGGAAAAGCAAAAAACAGTAAAACATCTTTCATTCTTCCCAAAAAAAGCCCCTTGCAACAGGGTCCCCCAACAAAGACTTTCAGCTTCCAAATATGTTTCAATGAAGACGAAGAGTCTCTTCATCCTCTCAACCCAACAATCAGGATGCTAGAGCCTCCTTCTGAAGCCTGATCGTGTTGTTCAAGTTTACACCCTACCAGAGTAACTCCCTACCCACACTTTCAGACAGCCATTGCTTATTCTGCTCACCATCATTGCTGTTCTGCATAACCATGATGATATCTGCTTTCTCCAAAGCCAGCTCATCGTTTTCCCGGGCCTTGTAAGTCTTTATGCACTGAACCTGTGGTGCATCTAAAGGGGAGGAAAGATCATAATGGTAAACTAGAAAACAAAAATAAAGGGTGTGCATCAGGCCCAGAGGAGCAGGGGATAAGGGAGAGCCCAAACACTAAAGAGCAGAGAGCTGGAAGGGAGACTACAGGTCTTCTTCCTCATATGAGGAATAAAACCAGGTAAAATACATTGCAGAACCTGGCACTGAAGAAAAGACCATGAGTATCATCTTTGTTTACCAAAAAAAAAAAGGCAAGTATTTGCCTTGGGATCATTTTGGGATGTTCCACCTAGCAGAGACTCCAGCTCCTCTGAGCCAGACCACCCTCACTGCTGTAGTAGTAGAGCAGTCTCACCAGGGCATTCCAGGAGGTCCAGTTCTCCTCGCGGAGGAGCCAAAGCAGAGATCCACCTCAACTTCTCACTGCTGCAAAACATCACCAGGTATGTGTCAGGATTCAGCATGAGGGCCAGCAGTCCAATGATAGGCACAGGGGGGTGTCTGTATAAGTTTGCTCACAGGAGGGGTACTTGGGGGAAGTGAGGAAGTGGAGAAGGGAGATGGGAAAAGGCAAAACCTCCCATTTTTAGAGGCTGATGGTATGACCATGTGGTAGCATTGTACAAACAGCTGTGACAACAGGGGAGCAAGGTGGTTCATTAGGGGCTTGTAATGGGAGGAGGATGCTTTTCAAGTCCTCTGCTCATCAGCTGCATTTCGTATTTCAGCATTTGGGTAGCTGAGGCACAGCCATCAGGCTTCCAGGAGGTGTCTGGCTACAGTAATGGGATATACTGAGGGTACCCGTGAGTTCTTACTGTGTCTCTGTACGAAACAAAAACTCCACTCTCTTTCCCTGGTAATTCTGAAGTAGAAAGAGACGGAAAACATTTTTGTTTGTTCCATGCAGTTTCATCTCACACTTCTCCCCACGCACATCTGAGAAAGCAGCATGGTCAAACACAACAAAACGTCCACCCCTGCAGGGAAAGAGAAGGAACAAATCAAGTTGTGAGCTTTAAGGTGATAAGGGTTACAAATTGAATCCACATCATTTTCTGATGCCAGGAAAGCAAACTTTTAATGAGTCTTCATCTGCTTCAGGCACTTTAAGCTTTGATCTTGCTAGAAATCTCAGAAGGCCTTTTTACTTAATGAAAAGGGTAGAAATAGTAAGCTCTGTCCTGTCAGAATTATTTGGCAGCTTACAGCAAACTACCATCCCAAAACTCCAACGTAACCAATCAACAACTCTCTTAGTTTCTTGAGGAACCAATGATTTGTACATTCACTAATCCATACCATCCTTTAGGGAGAACATATTTTCCAAGTAAAACTAGAATAAATGGTTATTATTGAAGTGTTTCATATTATAGAGATGGAAAGGCAGATGAGAAGTGTTGCATTAGGGACCAGAAGATACCTTGTTGTATTATCTCTCCTATGTTGGAATTAAGAGCTGGGACTATCACAGTCCATGTACTTGCATGAGGTTCACATACTGTAGGGCTAGGAGAGGGGCTTGCCAAATGCTGCCACTTGCTGACAGGCAGAGGGAAAGGACTCTCACCAAAGCACTAATACAGAAAGAGATAGGTATTTCAAAAGGGGCAGCAAGACTGCTGCTGAAGCACTCACTCCTTCGGCCGGGACAGCAGCAGGCAGTCATTGAAGAGGTGTATGTAGATGGGACGGGTGGTGACTTTCCACTTTGGACTCAGGGTGTTATAGTCCAGTGCTGTCAACTCCCCACACTTCACAAGTCGCCTGGACTGTGAGATGAGGGGGAATATCTGCAAGACAGGAATAAACATTCACATCAAGTGCAGAGAAGGAAATCTGTGTCCCTGAGTTTTGGTCTATGTGTTTGCCTTGCTCCAGGGGAAGGTGCTTTCACCCCTGCAGCTAGGCAAGCACAGTCATGGCAGGCATATTCAGCTGACGGGTGACACGGAAGACTGGGAAAGGGAAGCACTAATGAATGACATTCTCTTTCAACAGTTCTGTATATGCTGGAGAGGAGAACAAAAAGTAATTGCAAGTGACAGAGAGGGTGGTTAGGCATTGGAATGGGCTGCCCAGGGAGGTGGTGGAGTCCCCATCCCTGGAGGTGTTTAAGAGTCACGTAGATGTGGTGCTGGGGGACATGGTTTAGGGACACTGGCAGTGCAGGGTTAATGGCTGCACTTGATGATCTTAAAGGTCTCTTCCAGCCAAATCATTCTATGATTCTATGGCTTTGTGAGGAAAGAGAGAAAATACATTTGGCTAGAGCAAGGCTCAGGGAATGGACAAGCTCACCTTGCACTCAAATTCAATCTTCTGGCTGAGGTAGATCAGCTCTTCAGTGCTTTTCATGCGCTGGACATTTTCATTGCAGTCTTTGATGAGCTGCAGAGGAAAACATTATCTGTGCAGTGGGAGCAGAACTGCCTGGTGGGATCAGTACTACCCCAGATCCCAAAACTGCAAACAACACTCGAGGTGAGGCCACACCAATGCCAAGTATAGTGAGACAGTCACTTCTTTCAACTGGTTAGCTACTCAATGCACCCCAGGGTATAGCTGGCCCTTTTGTCTGTCAGGTTACACTACTGACTCACACTGAGGGTACTACAAACCAAAACCCCCAGATCACTTTCTGCAGAGCTGCAGAATGGTTTGACAGCCTTACCTTTTCAAGTGCATCATAGGCCTGTGTCGCTTGCACTTCCTCTTCAGACCCAGGCCGAGTTCTCTTCAGGATATTCTGCAAGAAAAAAAGATGTTTTTTGTAACACAGAGAAGGAAAGCTGTACAGATGTATCTATGAGTAGTAGGAAAACAAGCAGACATCAAGATGCCAGCCTCAAGGGAAACTAAAGCAGTTGCAGGTGATGACAAGGAGATGGGGATAACAAGGCTAGAAATCTGAGATGCAGAATGCCACTGACAAGCTTCATTGAACAAGGCATCCCTGAATATTGTATCATGCACAAGTTACATGGCATAGGCAGCAACCACTAATCCAAGCACAAAGGGCCTTATGTACGGAACTGATACTCCTCCAAATTAAAAAAAAAACACAACCAAAAACACTCAAATAATCAAAATAAGAATTTTGTAGAAAGAGCTCAAAATTAATTCCTCAGGGACTTGCAAGTTCCCTCTCTGGAAGGCTCCTATTAGTCCACATTTCAGGCAAAGAGGAGAGACAGGCTGCCTTCCAGAGGGCCAACAAGGAGCCCTTGCTTTGTTTTCCTAGCAGGAAGCCAAAAAAGTTCAATAAAATGTAAATCAGCATGTTCTGAGATGGCTCCACAACTTTATTGGAGTATAATTGAAGTAGTGTTGCAACAAAGTCCTAACCAGTATAGAAACTGCATTGCCTCACACAGGCTATCTTATCCAACTGGTGGTGCTGGCCTAATGCCCATCAGGCATTTGCACAGTGAGAAGAGGGTTTGTTTTTCCAGAGGCATATAGAGATTATGCACAACAGAGTGGCTTTAGAGCGTCGTGTTGTAGATGCAACATGAAGGGTGGGCTGCATGCAGTCCTTCCACTCAGTGCTTGGAGCTACCTCATATGTACAACTTTCGTTCTTGAAGTCAGCTTGAGAGAACCCCTCGGGAAGCAGGGAATCAACACAGTTACCTGCAGCAGGAGTTTGAGTCGAGTGATGCGCTGGAAAGGGAGGATGAGGAAGGATTTAAGTGAGAGGCGCTGGCATACCGGATCACTTTCCAGTCTCTCCAGGACTTGCTGGAACCCTGCATTTCCACTTCTGCAGGAGTTGTAAAGAAAGATGACATCCAGGCATCAATGTAAATAAATAGTCTTCCTATTAACAGACTGCAGTGAGTGTTGGAGTACTCCCAACAGTCAAGTTTGGTCCCTAGGGCAAGAGATGTCAAGAAACTGTACCACTCTGCTGAGGCAGAGCAAGTAGGGGTTTCTAACAGCTATAGGACAGCTGGGTGGCACAGGGTACAGAAGAGGGCAAGAGATGTTCCACTTCACTACCCAAAGCAAGAGAGACAGACAGTGGTCTCTGGATCCAGGATTTTCAATCCATTTTGAAGACTCCAGGATAGCCAGTTTAAGCTTCCTGACAGCAGCCATGTTTTTCTAAGTTACAGAAAGGCTGAGGTTGGAAATTTCACTTGCCTTTGAAATGAAGAAGGTTTTTACCTGTTCTTCTGGAAGTGTTGTGAGAGCACCGGCCAACAGCCTGTACCTGCATCACTCCCCGTCGTTTGAAATAGTGACTGTTGAAGGTGCAGCAGGGAAGCAAGGGGGAATAAAGGGCAAGCAATGAGAAACTCACAGTAACCGCTGGAAGGTTTGCTCCTGGTATGTCTGGTTTGTTACGTATGGTAAATACACCCTGCGGAACTCGGGGGCGTGTTTCAGAGCCACATCGCACACGTGGAAGGTGAACATGTCCTCCTCAAATTTCTCCTCCAAGTCAAAGAGGAAGCTGCAGCACGTGGTTGTGGTGCCATAAAAGGAGAGGGAGATATCAGTATCATTTATTAAAGCAGGAATAGCCTCAGACCTCCAAAATCCTGACAGCCCACATATAAGTGCAAGGCAGTTCTTCTGGAGAGAGCATAATGCCTGTACAGTGACAGGTTAGGTCTAGATGAAGACAAGGAAGAAGCAGAGGCAAAAGACCTCTGTACTTGAGAAGTCATGCTTCTGAAGATACGGTGTAGAAAACAGCTGAAAATTCAGATGTTACCAGAATAATCCCAGAATAATTATTATAATATTTAAATAATAAATATCTGGGACAAGACGGACATTGCCTTGTCACCTGTTCTTTCAGGGTGGTGCCAATATGCAGTCCAAGTGCTGCTACCCTGGAGGTGAGCGAAAGGCAGAAGAGGAGTGAGGTGCTGATGGAAATGGTGGGCTATGTCTGTGCTCCCGGGGGCCTTTGCCCCGAGGGTCTCACCTGGCACTGACGTCGCGCACATCGTGGAGGCGGGAGAAAAGCCACTGGCGCTCCTGGTTGGTGAGCATCGCCTGGAGCTCCGCTGACCGCTGGAAGTGATCCACTGCCACGTTTAAACTGCGCAGGTAGGAAGCCTCAGACATGATCAACTCAAACTTGGCCTTGAAAGATGAAACACGGGAGCACAGATCAGTACACCACACCAGTCTGCGAGGAGTCCCATGGAGAGGGGAGGCAAAGCAAGAAAACCTCCCAGTGTGTGATTCAAGGAGTGCATCGTTACCGAGAGAGGCTTTGGGAATGAAGAGCAAACACGCCACTAGAGAGTCTTTTGTTCCTTGGAAGATGGGCTTGTGGTATCACTTAAAAGGAAAATAGCTACCTGCTCTCATTTTACTTTTTATCCTCCCCTGAACTTCACTTTCACTGAGTTCCCTGTTTTACATATTTCCATAAATTTTCCAGCATCAGCCATGGTTTTCTCCATCATGTTTCCCAAGCTGTTGTTTTCTCCTCTTTCTCTGGATCCTCCCATCCAGTTCTCATGTCCTCTTTTCTTACCCAGTTTCTCTATGCTGAACCAATACGTTTTGTTGAACTTGTACAACTTCCAGTTTCTTCTCAGCCTGGCAGCTCACACGGGACAATTTAGTAAACTCACTCTTCCACAGGAACCACTGTTCACTGTGGTTTTATTACCATCTCATAAGCTTATGTATGGGACAATGCTGGAAAATCTTCTACTTCAATGTTCTCTTCTGCACTAAACATGCTCAAAACTCCTTGTTTTATCTCATTCCAATTTCCCCATGTCTGTCTTCATGAAGTTACTTACCTGGTCCAGAGACTGCCCTTCAGTGCTCCCTTACTCTATGACTCTGGACTACTCCACAAGCACTGGTACCACCCCCCCATACTGCTTACATAGGTAGAGGGGATTTCTGCATTCAACCATCCACATTCCCACACCAGAAGTTTTGCTCTCCACTTCCACCACCTTTCTGGGGACTCTTTCTCGACTACAGACCACGCATCTACCTTGTGACATCTGTCCGTTACCTCTTGCAGCTTCTGCTCATCACGGGACATGTTGAGTAGGATTCTGCTGCCTCGTATCATGGGGATGTCCTGCCAGAGGGACGCATTAGATGAGACTGACAGGCGTTGCAAATACGAGTCCTGGGGAGACAGCACTTTCCTCCGTAGCCTTGGGGAGCTTGGGAAGCTTGACTCTATATCCTCTGAGAAACAATCCACTCTCTTCTGGCTCTGAATAGCTTTGTTCAAAACCACATCGCTGTACTCCTGATACAGCAATCTTGCTGTGAAGAGAGACATATACATTTACACTTTCTACTTGCAGCTTCACTCTGGACAGTAACTCTGTTACTGTCTCAGATGAAGATACATCAGACCACATGCACCTGCTACAAGCGAAGCTGCCTGGCTGCCTGAGTGTTCCTCAGGACTCTGATTTCACTACTCCCAGTGAACACCTCTAACTCTCCCTCCCTTCCTTCTACATGTGGCAGGAGTCCCTCCTTTGTGCTCACTGCTGGGGTGCAAGATGATGGAGGAGAGGAGTCTGCCACAGCACTCCAGGCAGAAGGTACTTACAGGAGTTGATCAGCTTGGAGTGCCGGCGTTTGAAGTTCTCCATTGTGTCTGCAGGTTTCTTCTCTCTATCAAGGAATGAGGATTTGGAAACAAAGGATAGACAAAGAGCACAGCACCAAAAATGATTTATCCAAATCTTAGTAACAAATCTGTCACAGCAAGGACCTCACCAATAAGCTCAGGTTCCACAAGCTTTAATTAACAAAGCCTGGCTTAATGGAAACACTATCCTACAGGGACAGAAGTACTTCAATGGAGTCCTCTCCCAGAGGGCATAGACTGAAACACAGGCCTAAGTCACTTTATTTTTCTACTTTTTATCTTCATTTTTGCTCCCTCTTTCCCCCTTTGGAACAATGGAGAGTGTCAGGGGTCTGTGCTACACAGGGCTGGAAGCAGATTCTAAGGGGTTTTTGAGACTCTTACCGCAATATAACTGTTTCTGGTGAACTGACTGGTGGTTCCTTGTGTGCTTTGTGAGCTTCTTCCTCTGAAGGAACAGGAGGAATTTCTGCATGGAAGGCAATTAGATACACTTAAGTCTGTTTTTAGAGTAAAGCTACAATCCAAGCAATACACAGGTATCACCTAGAGCCCACCTAAGTGGCGGTCTTGTGTTGGAATACATGTGCCCTCCTGATCTTTATTTCTTGGTTAGAATCATTCTGGTTTTAATAATCCTTGTCATTACTTACTTTACATACGTTACTTAGATACATTTGCTTTTCATACACTTCAGCAACGACAGGAACAATAAGAGCTTCCCTCTCCAGCTGTCCAAGGGAAGACTCACTGCCTGTGGGCCCTGTTTGGTGCTGCCTTTCCCCTTCCAGCAACCTGGGCTAGGCATGAGATGATCAATGGACCCAAAGTCACTAGTAATGGCCCAACTTTCTTTCGTGGACGTTGAGGCCCAAACCACTCCCAGTGAATTCTGGGGCAGAAATGCTGGACACCTAACCAAGTCACTCCTGTTTGGAAGATGCAGCCTGAGAATGAATGCTGTACTCTAATTCTTGCACTCAAACTGCTGCTCGAGTCATCTTCTGTTTATGTAACATTGGAAAAGCATGGATTTTTGTTTTGTGAGGGATTTAAAGTACTAATAAATTCTATATAATATTCTTTGGAAGCAGGAGCAGGAAGAAAGCCCAAAGACTGAGCTGTAAACATGGGTCAGGGGAAAGACAGTGCTGTTGCCTTTAATGCTTTAAAATTTGGAACCAAGAATTTACAGGTCAAGCACATGAGAAAATCTAGACACAACTGCTGCCAAACTTTTTACATCCCTCCACATTAACCTCCTTTTCCTCTGTGCAAAAAATCCAGCATGTTGTGAAGCTTGGAAAATAAACTAGGTGAGAGCTGAGCAGAACCAAGTATGTTTAAAGATCACGCACAAAAGAATAAAGAACAAGCACACATCTTGAGAGTAAACAGGGAACGAGCTGATTGCAGGAGATGCATGTTCTCCATCTGTGACACCAGTGACTTGGCCTCTATGCAAGTTGGGACCTTGGGTTTGACAAATTTGCATTCTTAGGTGTAATCTCAAATCCTGCTTTCTCAGATCACCTCTTTCAGAAGGTGAAATTGGAACCCAAAAGGCACCAGTTGCAAAATAAAGGGAGGCAGCAAATAAACAATGAACTAGACCATGGGGTGACAGAAATGGGCTACTGAGATTGTGTGCCTGCCTCTTCCTCACTGCTTGAAAGGGGCTGCCACAAGTGCAACAAAACGCAAAGGCCATGCGATGGCAGCAGAAGCTCTGAACTGAGCCTCAGCAACAGTCATTCCTGCAGGTAGGACAAAACAGCCTGTGTTACTGAGTGAGGGTGACAGAGTAGCAAAGATGGAGAAGGGACAAGAGAACTGGATGTGAAGGTGAGGGGCGAGGGATCAGTGAAGGAGCTCTCTGTTGCAGGTGTTAGTGTGAAACGAGGGGACTGGACCCCAAAGCACAACCTGCTGAAGACAACAAGCAGGATGCACTGATCGTTGGGCAGCACAGAGCAGCCTGAGGAGAGCTGGCAAGGGGAAGCTTTGGGCAGGACAGCAGGGGAGGTCCAGGGCTGGTGAGAGGAGCATTACCAGAAAGACACAAGAGCAATTCTGAGCTCTCACACATCTATTGAAAGTCATCCTACATTTTTGGTATCTGCAATAAGTTTGGGCTAGGGTGGGAGGAAGAAAATAGAGAAGACTCACCCTGCAAGATGTCTGGCGGTACTGAAAACCTCTTCAGGCCCTGACGGTGCCAGTCCTTGCTTTTTACACGGTGTTTAATTGGGCTTTCTTGATTAGCTGCTGCTTTCTGTGCAACTAACCTGATCGTTTTCTTGTCTGGCCAACTTGATGATTTTTCCAAGGGTGAGTGTCTGGGCATTTCCTCCTTTGGCTGAGCTACCAAGTGGCATTCTCCTCCTTCTCCTTCCAGCCTTTGCTTGACCCTTCTCTCACCTTCAGATTTCCCTGTGACTGCCAACAGAGCCTGGATGTTCTTTGTGTCTGCACCAAAGATGCCTGCCTGTTTCTCCCACAGCAGGTCCCCTGAGACCTCCCACTCTTGGCATGTTGTTCTGGTGGTTGGTGGTGATGGAGGACTGAGTCGAAGGAAGTGGATTGGATTGGTGAAGGCTAGCATGGGAAATGGCTGTGCAGAGTCCCTGCTCTTGGAGTCTGGGGATGTTATCAGGCCTTCCAGCGAGGGCCAAGAAAGGTGGTCAGGTGAGGATGTTCCACCCTGTATATCTGTGTGCTGGTCTGGTGTTTCAGGGCTGCTGTCAGAGCAGCCAACCAACGCTTCATTTCCAACAGCAGAAAAGCTTTTGGTCAGCAAACTGACCCCCGAGTCATCAGAAGTCTCTGTATCACCAAGATCCCACTCTCTAGTTACTGGAACAGTATCTTTCTCTGCTCCATCTTCTCTATGAGAAGCAGAGGCCACAGTGTTAGAATCAGGCCCAGATGTGGCAGCCTGGAGAGGATGGCTTATAGTGGGGCAAAAGGCTAGTACCTCGCTGTCACCCACCCCACAGCTGGGATGGGGCCTGGAGTGCTGCACGGGAGCCAGCGGCCGGTAACTTTCGAGGACTGGAGGTTCAGCAAAGTGATTTGCATTAAGTGCAGGGACCTGAGCTTGCCTGGGGCTTTGGTCATGGCAAGGAGGATGAGGAAGCTGTTTGGCATCAGGCTCAGACATCAGAGGTAGGCTTGAGTGGGACACGGGGGACAGAGGTTGTTCTTGCTGGCTCACGGTTAGGACCGTATCTTCTTCGCAGGGCCAGGTTAGGCTGCTCAGGACACTGGAGATTGTGCAGCCAGGTTCTGTTTCGTTTAAACTGCAGTCAGGCTGATTAAGTAAAGGCATTTGTTGTGCTCCATGATGCACATTTGTTCCCATTTCTTGTACTTGGATAACAGTGTTTTTTTCTGGTGGGTTCTGCTGAATTGTCTCTGGGTGGTTCAGGGGAGTGGAAGTCCTGCCTGGTGTTTGGGGTGGTTTCAGAGGCCTTGCACTCGGAGCCACAGCCTTCCTGTCCTCAGAAAGGCTCCCCTCTAGAGGAACACAACTCATGTATATTACAGAATGAGAAGCAGGGCCACTAAGGTCTTCATGAAAGCCCTCCTCAGAAGTAAGGAGCTCCTGGGAAGTGCTGGTCTCCCCTGGATCAGTACTTAGGACAGCAGTTTCCCCTGATGGTGGGTCCTGCACTTGTACAGAAGCAGCTTGGTTGGCTGGCTTCTCTATAGAGTCTAGCAGTTTGTTAAGGCTGGCATCAGGACAGTCCTCAGGGGTCACAGAGGCTGTTCCACTAGTACCCTCTTGCTGTGGGCCAGATGCTGAAGTCACAGAGGTGAGCTCTGATGGTAAAGCTTGAATCACGTCCTGAATCTCAGCTTTTTCCAAACTTTCTGTAACGGGACACAGATCAATGGGATCAGGTGGCTCCAAGTTCTTGGTACCAGAGGAAGGGTGTGCTGAAACAGAAGCCCCTCTGTTCTCTGTGCTAGAAGGTGCTGCTGCTCCTCCATGGAGTGGTGCATCTCTTTTATCAAAGCTCTGGACAACCTTTCCATGCCTCTCACAGTGCTGATCCTCCTTCCCCAGCCTTGTCCCGTCATCCCACTCAGCTTCTCCAATATCCTGGCCACCAACAGAAAAGCGGCCAGAGTCTTCCAAGTCTTCTGCCTGGTCAGACATATGGCAAGTCTGTGAAGGCACCACAGGAGTTTCACCCACTGGGCTCAGATGATTTGAAGACAGAGGGCTGACAGCAGGTGACTGGCATCCTGATTCTATGGCATGAGATTCCAGCAGTACATCCTCACCAGGATGACAATCGACAGAGACAGGGGCCCCAGGAGGAAACGCTGATCCTGTTTGCTCAGCCAAAGAACCACTCTCCAAAACACACAGGTCCACATTCTGCATGGAAACAGAAGGTATCTCTGACGCAAAAGCTGCTGATGGATCCTTCAGTTTGAGCTTGTCCCTCTGCTGTTGTTCCTGTTCATTTTGTTTCTTATTTTTCTCATCTTTAAGCTCAAAACGTTTTCCTCCTGGCACATTTTGCTCTTTGCACTCTTTCTTCTCTTCCCGATGAAGTTCAGACGCTGCCTCCTCCTGTGTTGGATCCTTATACTGTGAAGTATTCACTTCCCCGATTTTTCTAACAGTATCCTTTTCTTGGAAAGCACTGTCTGCTGGAGAGGCAGGTCTGCCTGTTGTTCTTCCGTGGTGATCGTCCAGATGAAGGCATTTGGAAGCGGATGAGTATTCTTTAGGAACTACTACTGTTCCCTGGTCTCTGACCATGCTGCTATTCCTTGTTTCACCAGCTGAGATGTTTCCTTCTGCTTGTAGTGAACCTATTTGGCTGTCATCTGATAATGTGGAAGACAACTGATGGGAAGAGGAAGAATCTATATTCTCTTCCAAATGCTGGAGCGTGCATATGCTTTCCTTGGCATCTTCGGGAATGTAAGGTTTAGCCCTGTCTTCTGCTGCCTCTGAGGTAGGCTCCTCATCCATTTCCAGTGCTTTCTTGCTGCTTTGCTTCTGCTCTGCACCAGCACCAACCTCCTGCAAAGAATCTGTGGAGTTCTTATGAAGAAGTGGTTCAGCCTTATAATGCCCCTCTGAAAAGGTTTTACAGACCAAGAAGCACTTACGTGTCTCTTTCTGAGAGGAAATACCTTCAGCCAAAGGAGATTTTGGATGCTGGGCCTGAGAGTCTGAGCCAAGAAAAGCAAGTTCTGCTTGGCACTGAGGAAACTCAGTGCTGAGGTCCACAGCCTGCAGGATGGCACTGCTAGGGGATGGCTCATCCTGGACTGTGCTGAAAGAAGAAGAGTCCTGGTTACTTTCCAGGTCAACCAGCTCTACTTGCTTAAGCTTCAGAGAACCAAACAGTCCCCCCTCCTCTAAAAGTATTTCTTCTTCCAATTTTGAGAGTCTCTTTTGAGGTTCTGCATCACCTTGCTCTTGTTCCAGTCCTGCTGGCACATTTTGCACAGGGTTAGAGGGTCTACCCAGCATCTCTGCAGCTTTCCCTGGAACAGAAAGGCAGTTCTCAGGAGTGTTGAGCTCTGCTCCCCTCACAGAGTCAGATGGTCTGGCGCTCATTTTGGCTGCTGTGAGAGGGACATGATACTCTCTTCCAACTGCTGTAGAATCCCAGGCTTCCCCAGTGGTGCTGCTGGCTTCTGGGGGAGTGGCACCTCCCTCACTGGTTTCTTCAGACTCCATCAGTAATGCATCCTGCTGAAGAAAAACGCATTTTTCTGTTACTGTTACAGAATGATATAGGATCTAATTGGTTTAAGAGATTTTTAAAAGCAGGTACAAATGCAGCTAAGAAAACCCACAAAAATACACAAGGAATAGGTGATAATAGTTAGGAAACAAATACCAAGACTGAGAGTAGGCACCCAATGTAAGCTTACAGTACGAGTAACACCAAAATAAAACTACTAGTATCTTTTTAGTTCTACACGCAAATCCAGAAAGTGACTGTGGTCAAAGAGCAGAGGTGCTGATCTCTCTATAACTGCTGCAACACAACTTAGGGAAGGTTTTTGGCAATGGCTAGTTATTTCAAACCCAGAGGGGATACCAAAAGGCATTCAGAGAAGATAATAAAAATCTCCATTAATTTTTGTGGAGCATGGTGGACAAGTACACATGACTTCTTCTAGCAGCTAGCTGAGTCTTAAAGATCTCTCTGATGTCAGCAGGGAAAGGCCTGTACTTGGGAGCTCTTTACAGATGTCTGTGTATGTGCCACACGGGGCCTTGGTGAACTGATGGCAGAACTGATTCATAAGACACAGGAATGTAAAAAAGTGATTAACAGATAATTAGGATATGACACATGACAGGAGATATTTGAAGGCTGTAAACCATATGGGTTGAGAGGAGTACCTCTGGTGTGTGTGGACACAAAACTACAAAGAGAAATCATAACACCATGTAGTCTACTCTTGGTGGGGAATGATGTCACCTCAGGATTGTTGGACAGTTTCCCAGGATATAGTGGGATTTCCCATCCATTATTACATTTGAAATTCAGACCTGACCAAGCACCAGGGAATGCACATTTGGGAAATGTCTGTAAAAGCGATGGTAGAATCTGATTCACTGCTTTAATATTTGTGGAGTCTACCTATCCCATGACACACAATCCCTACCTTAAAAGACATGAGAAAGAGACCAACCTTAGTGGCTCCCCTCTCTTTTTGTCTGCCTTTAGGACACTTTCTCTGGTGTTCCAGCCTGTCTTTTCTATTCCTTATCCCTTGCTTACCAGAAATGATTCATAAATTGCTGCTTCAGGCACACTGGGTATCCTTGCAATCATACCAGAGCTTGTAATTGAGCCCTGAAGGATCTGCTGCAGTCAGATTTCCCCCTGAATAAAGCTTCAGCACGCTCCTCCGTCACGCTGTCTTACAGGTGCTGAAGCTTCCAGTCACAAATGTGCAGTCTTGAATCTTTTGGACAGAGAATAATTTTTTTAAATGAGAAAAAACCCAATGAACTAAGTTAACTCATCAGTTAACTTTGTTCTTGTGTATTTTTTCTCATGTAATCTTTAATTCTTGTTTCCTTTCTTAAAGTCAAGTCAAAACCATTATTCAGCTATTTGGATTCCCCTTTCTCCCCCAGCAACAAGCAGTTGTAAATATTTCAACAAACAATATGTTCCAAGGAGGTATGTCCATTCAGGAAATTCCCACAGGCCTTCTGCTACATCTTGCTGCTGTCAGCAAACAGTAAACTACTATGTGCTAAACAATCTTCTGAAACTGATGTAAATGAGAAGGTACAGAACTGCCAGGAAGAAGCTCCAGCACAGAAACAAGAGAGCTTGGCAGAGCACAGAAAGCAGCAGGGTCACAAACTTGCAAGCCACCTCGTCCCAGGCAGGATCAGCTTCACCTCTGCTGTCCCTGACAGGTAAGTCTGCCCTTTCTTTAACACGGGTTCCACGCTCACACCAGACCCTTGTGCTACACTCTTAGCCCTGGCTCTGGCTGCAGCTTCAAAGGTACTGCTGCCTCTCACCTCAGCCAGACATGTGCCACAGACAGGCTCCCCAGGAGCACAGAGACTCCTCAGGGAGATGGATGCACTTGGGCACAAGCTGATGGCTAAGCAAGCTTTCCTCCTACTGAAGACAGACATATAAACAGACCTATAAAAGTCTGAAAAGCAAGATCCTCAAACTCAAGCCCACAGTCTGTGACAGTAAGAACAGCTCTTGTTCACTGTGCTGTTAGAGGTACACAACGCTGAATTTCCTCTTATTAAGCTCAGAGACCCAGTTTCCACTTCCCTGGCTCTGTTTCGAGAGATTTGGACAGGTGAAAAGACAAGTTCGCATCTGGAGCAGCTCCATGATGACAATGGGAGACAGCATAGAGGGAGGTGCTTAGGAGATCAACACTGGAAGCTGCCAAGTGAGATCTGTCTCATCATATTACTGCCAGGTGTTTTACACACCTCAGGGATAGTGAGAGAGCAGCTCTGGGAAACAAGGCACGAGAAGGGACAGGGAAACCTTCTGCAGAGATAGTGGGGGAGGACTTGCATGTCTAGTCAGGGCAAGACTTAAGCTCCTGCTTGAAGGCTGGTGCACTGTAATGAAAGACAAAGATGCCTCTGCAATAAAGATTTCATGGAGATGGGAGAGGAAATAACAAAACATGACTGACTGTCTCTTCACATGCATCAGAGCTATGTACAAGAGCCCAGCAGTTGCCAGAAGAGACTGCCAGTGGGGCACTGCCATGTTACACTCCCACTGCGGGTCAGCATGATCCTCCACCAGAGGAGGGTCCAGGAGACCCCCAGGAGCCGGGCTAGCCAAAGCAACCTTTCAAAAAGCATTTCTGATAGGGCCAGTGACATGACAAACAGGAGCCTACCCGGCAACCGCCAGCGTCTAGCAGGAGACACGAATTCTCTCAAACGGTGGTGTTGGCACTGCTGGGGCTTACTGAGCTTCCACACTCCTCTGGATCAGGGGTGGAGTTTGCCACCGCTCCCTCCTACACTCTGACTCTGTCAGATGAGATGATCTGATGTCCCCTGTTGAGATAAAGCTTAACCCGAGAGAGCCTGGAAATCCAGGACTTGTGCTCACGTGCACCTGACTTGTGGGTGACCCTGGGCACAAATACTCTCTTCCAGCATGAAAACAAAGGGGCGAAGCTTGGTCACACTGCAGTAGTGAGCACAACATTTGAGAGAGGAATGGTGTGGAAGGTGGCCAGGTAAGCACAACAGGACAGCAGTGAAAGCACCAGTGGCTAAAGCAATTCCCGCAATGACACAGGCATTCATCCACAGCTTTCCCAGGTGACAAAAGGCAATGTGAATGTCACACTTCTTTCCAGTGTGGGTTAATTCACCTGGATGGCGATGACAAACACGTCTAGTTTTAAATAGAAAGTACCTCACCTTCCCTCCCCCTCTCCTCCAACAAACAAGAAAGAAGAAATAACAAGTGCTATCAAGCACAGACAAGCCCTTCAGCTAGCCAGGAAACAAGGCAACATAGAATTAAGTGGAGCCCCAAGATCCTCCTCCTCCAAAATGAGGAAGAGAGCTATTTTTGAGAGTGCCACTTTCAGTCCCCTGCACAGTGCTGGGCACCCCTGGCCAGCCTCAGCCCCCGTGGCGGGGCAGCCTCACTCCCCATGCCCATCCCTCCGCCACAGGCACTGGGGCAGCCCCCACGTCTAGGCTGCTGCACACATGCTCCCAGCAGAGAAAGCCCTGCTCTGCAATGACGGGCTGGGCTCGAGGCTGCACCGGCAGCCAGAGAGGCTGCACAGCCCTCTGGGCTGCCAGTCGGTGCACTGGGGGCTTCTCTCCCTGTCTCTCCTCCTTTTCATCACTGCAGCAGCAAGAGCTTCTGGCCCTCAGCAAAGAAAGCCATTCACAAGAACCTTTGAGTGGCGTGGACAAGGACACTGACTGTCTTACTACCACACAGGCTTTCCCAAGCAGTCCCCATCCTGCTATTCCAGCTTGGCTCTCTCATCACACCGTTCAGATCCACTGCACAAGGGGTGGGATCACAAGGTGGCTAGCAAGGGCTAGCCCAGGGCCTGCCTTTCTCCATACGAAACCCAGAGCTCACCATGCAGAACGGCCACCAGAGCTACCATCCCTCCCGGGAGGCCACGCTTGCACTCACTGCTGAGGCACTCCGGAGAGGGGTCAGTGCCACTGCTCTACCTCAAGCCTGCCCCATCACGAGTCTCAATGTTTATTTTGATGCTGCTACTCATGCCATGCTTAGGCCTGCTTTCTCACCAGGATGCCTCCTCTTGTGAGGGATGCCCACCACATGTATTCCTCTGCAAGGAAGCAGCGACCAACCTTCACGCACAAGCCCCGTGCTGATCTATTACAGTACAGCCCATCAGCAGAGGTGAAGGAGGGGGGTCAAAACTCTTGAGCTCAGGAAGAGATTACACAGGGCACTAGAGATAAGAACAAAGGAGGGAAATAACGTTATGTGGAGACAGCTTGGAGGGTATGGAGCGCAGGTGGTGTTTGCTGAAGGGAAGCACATAGAGAATAAGAAAAGCAGGCTAAAAAAGTCTGCGCCAAAATAAGATAGTGTCCACTGCTGTGCTGAACAGTCTACATGCTGGTAGTATTCTTGGAACTAGAAGCCATCCCAAGTATTTTAGGCAGGGAAGGGAAAAAAAAAAAAACCAACAAACCAACAACCCTATCAAACCTCTCAATGGTACCTGATCTCCTGGGAAATGCATCTGAGCTGCTAAGTGAAGCCTGAGAAAAGTGAGTGAGATCTCCCTGTCACACCAGAGCAGGCAGTCTGCCCAAGTTTTCACTCCCCAGTACTATGTTACTAACTTTCACCTATGGTAGGCACACTCAAGGTAGACTGAGCCTATTATTATCTAATGATTCACTAAAAAAAAATTAAGGCAAAGTTTCCTACATTTGTTTTTATTGGAGCAGATTATAATACTTAGTGCTAATAAAACAAACAGAAAAAGCTAATGCCAAAGAAACATCTTTTTGTGTAGAACAAAATTTCACTTTGGAAATTGCTATGGGACATTTGCCAAACAGCGTGGCTTGGACTGCATGTTGCACTTTCCAGAGGCACAATATAAATGATTCAGCTAAAACAGGGTCGCTTGGAGCGGAGGTTAAGTTTCATATTCATAAAAGCAACGGATAAGCCTTGATATTCTGCAGACTTGTAGTACATGACCAATAATGGTGTGTAGTTCTCAGTGCTGTAGCTTAGGAGAAAGATTGCTGATGCTACTGGATGGAGAGAGGAAGAATTTGTGTCATGAAAGCAACATACACAGTCAGTGCAAGATGCCCTACTGAGGCGTCTCTACCAACTCTGGGGCTGGAGGGATGAGCAATGGGAACACCTGGGGCACAGGAGGCAAGGACTTCCAAGCAGTATGCTATGATCTTCTGTGCAGTACTGGCTGCTAGCAGCACGCTATACACATTCCTAGATGGCAGGCTGGCAGGGACTAAAGGAGATTCCAGTTTGGACAGAGGAATTCAGGACCTCGACGGGAGAGTCTCCAGTTAGCAACAGCAATTTCACAGTCTCTCACTAGGCTACAGAAGCATGAGCCAGAATCCCACACTGCTGCTTTTGAGTCTCACATTAAAGAATGCTAATATTTGCACCAAACCATTTTGACAGATGCAAATGCCATTAAAACATCAAAGGGTTTGGAAATGCACTTGAAAGCTTGGCCTTGCCCAGACTGCTCAGCAAAACCATTGCCGAGCACAGCTGTTGTCACGTTACCTACAGCAGTCCTGAGCACAGCCATGCTACAGATAGATAAGGATGAACGATATTCAGCAAATTGAACTGGGACAAACTGTCCTTCCTCCCCTGCAGAAAGGACCTCACAGTTATCCTGCCTGGTGTCCTTGGCAAACACGTAACATAACCTTTCTCAGCCAGACCAAAGTCCACCTGGAAAACAGTAAGATTTCTTGCTGCCATTGCTGACAGCTGTCAGAGCCCTGCAGGACAGAGACAGTTGGAGCATTTCAGCAGTATGGGATGACTGACCAGCTGCTCCGGGAGTACACCCAGACAGAAACACACTGCAAAAGGCTGCTTTTGCATCAACAGTGATATCCCACGCAACCACAGCCCCCTGTACAATACCAAGGGAACTGTCCATCACTCCATGCTTTTGCATCAGCCACACCAGCTACCCTTGCACCATGTCTGGCCTCGGTGTCACCAGCACCACCAACTGAGGATGGCGGGTATCAGCACAGCACCAACAAAGAGAAACTCCTGAGCACACGTGTCCCCCTTCTGTGCTTTCAGAAGGCATGTTTCCCACCCTGCTCCCCGCTGTACTTTTCATTACACTAGGACTCCAGTAGCGAGACTCATTAAAAAGTGTTGAAAACAACGTTAAGAGACTTGTTTCACCATGACAAATACACGGCAATACTCTGACGCTGATGCAGCTTTGTACCGAGAACTGCAGCTAAAGTTGGGGGTGGTGTGGAGTCCAAAAGGCATGTAGGGATGTATGAGGGGAAAACAAATTTCAGTGCAACTCTCCCCTGAACCAGCTTTTCAGGGAACAAACCATTCTTTCTTGGAAATTTAATTGCTGTGGTTAGATTGAAGAAGCTAACAAGCACAATGAGACATGTTTGCTATTGGGAGCAAAAAATATTAGATATAAATAAAAAGTTACAAGAAATGTAAATGTGGGAAAGCACCAGCAAGGACCCCTTCCCTCTCCCCATGGAAAAATAGCTTCACACACCCAAAGCCACAGGAATTGTGTGGGTGCTGAATAGGAAGGTACTAATGCAAACACATGGAAAACTTGTTACTCACGGTGTAATGCCTGCATGGCCAACTGGAATGGGTTTACTGTGCACATCACAATATTTTCTGTTTTCCATATAGTCCCACTTCCTAGAATCATGTGGTTATGTAAGAATTTGGGCTACAATTAACAAAATGCATGTCTGGCCTTTAATGGGTGTGAAAAAGGCCTGAAAAACAAAGTATGGCTCAAAAATTAGATCTTGCTGCCTGAGTTTATCTTAATTTCTTAAGCTAAAACATTAAGCCTTAACTTGTGACTAATGAGAACAAGGGCAATTCTCTCTTCCCCCTCTACCTGATTACTGGTTTATCAGTTGGGACTGGTGACACTGAACTTGCTTGTGGAGTATTTAGACTTGATCCAGTGAGCTACACAAGCTGCCAGAAGCTAAAAGACTGGCATGGAAACATGCTGTGATATAACTGGGTTAACAGAGATGACTAATCAAATCTGTCAGGTCCAATTTAGGTAGTTGCAGATACTCTGCAAAGTTCACCTCTTTATGGTTCAGTCCTGAAGAGAGGTAGAACCCCTTCTGCCACTGCTGACCGTACAAACCATCCACCACCACCTGGAATGAGGTCCTAATGCATTTCAGTTCAGACCCGACGTGTCACCCTGAAATCCAGGAGAGAGAAATCAATACACATCCGGGCTGCTGCCACCTTCTCCCGTGCGTGTGACTGTTCGTGAGCCAGCTCAGGGGGTTATCTAGCCGGAAAAACAACTGCAGCAGCAGAGTGATGTGAGCAGCCATAAAGGTGTAGCACAAGAGGGAAAAAAACCAAAACCAAAACAAACCCCACAGAACCAAACACTAAAGAGAAGTAACACCGACAGGTCCCTGCAGTAGCTGTACATGGAGATGTAGCAGCCACAGCAGCAACTGCAAGGAGTGGACTGGGACGCGGGGCCAGCGAGCGGGAGCAGAATCCTGGCCTTGGAGCCAAGCTGCGCTGAATCCACGGCCAGCATCTCCGAGCAGGTCCCTGCCGCTCCAGCGTAGCTGTCTGGCTGTGTGTGACCGCCAAGGGCTTCACGGGCAGAGGCAGCAGGGAGCTGGCCTCGGCTGGCGTCACTGTGCTACCCTTCCGGATGGGGAGCGGGGTATTCCACCTGGAGCTACAGCCCTTTCCAAAGGACATTCTACTTGACAGCATCATGTTTCCTTGTCTCACTATTGCCCCCCACTCCGCTGCTCCCCGGTGCAACTGATACACATCAATCTTACGAAATGCTTTATGTAACTAGCTTCACCAATTACCACTACCTTATTTCAAAGTTTACAGTGGTAATTACAGCTCAAAGATGTTGTAGTTAAGATTTAGCATTTGCTCCTAATACTGTAATTAACACAGCATATTATATATATATAGATAGATAT
>JAOEGS010007114.1:0-24226 GCA_025447755.1 Corythornis vintsioides
GCAAATATTCTTTACTTCATAAAAGTAATGAAGCTACATGAAAATATACTAGTGTGTGATATGTACATACACTGTCAAATATCCATGAAAACTAGTTAATATGTTGATTTTGAGGGAATATTGAAAAGTTTTGCATGAAGCCTGAGTGATTTTTACATGATGCAGATATTGCACATTAACACGAGTTATTCAAGTGTTTTTTATACTGTGAGTTATTCCGAAGGCTACGTATATAATCCTACACTGATAAGTTATTAATGCTACATCCTTTGTGGAACATGAATATGTATGTCCTATATTGGAAAAGCTTTGCTCAGTGTGTTGTGATATTTTAGTACAAAATCCATAAAAGAACTTGATAGGTTTACTTCTTTTCCTCTCTGACCCTTCAAAGATGACCTTCATATGTATGAGGTGATGATATTGCTATTGGGCTGTATATGCATGAACTTTCAGAGAGACAAAATGAACACTGTGCATGTGTGAAGCAATGGAGTCCGTGACTCTCATTTTTTCATGCAACTTCATCTTTTTTAATTAACTTTCTTCTGGTATTTTGTTTGGGTGGGAAGAGCCATGCCCATTTGGATTTTTTTAAGCAGCTTTATGAACTAGGGATGCTTAAAGGAAGAATATTGACCTACAAACTATTTCAATGAAGATTTTTTTTTTTTTTTGGTATATTTATCCTCGGCAAGGAAATAAACCTCTGTGTTAGTAATTTACAAAGCAAGAATGATGTATAAACTCACATACCAGCTATGGATGTGTACAGCAAGAGCTGACATGTTATATCAAGGCACAAACTTGCATCTCTTTTTTTGACAGAAAGAAGGCAATTAAAAACATGGAACCATCACCTTTTGCAGTGTATTTGAAAAGGGCAGTGAGGAATATAAACGACAAAGAAATAGAGATTGTCGTACAAGATACCTGATATATATTTTCATCTACTTCTTTCACTGGCTAAGTTTGAGGGATGAGGCTGTAAGCCCCCCCAGTATCCTATGGGTTTCTGTAGTCAGTTATTCAGACAAACTTCCTTTTGCTTTGTATAGAAGTTGTTTTTTGCTGGGTTTTATTTGCTTCTAACATTTAAAACCTTTATAGAATCTGCCTTGCCTGAAAATAAGATTATCCTCACCTACAGAAGTGGCATCTCCAATCAAGTGTGGAGGCATAGCTATAGTTAGAACTGTTTTGTTAGGAAGTTCTCTCTGATAAAGAGTGAAGGCTGGGGAAAAAAAAAACAAAACCAAAAACAACAAACCACAAACAACAGTTCTTACTGGAAATATTTATTTGTTGACATGTTATGATACATGATCTGATTTCAAAAATCTTTTATTACAGCATTTGATTTGCATTAATTACATACTCAAATTAAAAAGTATATTTGGGCTTGCAGCAATTTGTGAGGGAAGCAATGTGGTTTTTAACTTGTTTGTTTATGGTTTATTGTGTGCTGTATGTGGTATTTCTTTGATGATGGATTGATTTGGCAGAGGGAGGACTTTTTGTCCCCCTTGGGCTCCTTTGGGCCAAGTAGAAGTCACTGGAGAACAGAGAGCTTCTTCTTTCCTGCTCTTAGTTGCAGGACAAGGGTAGCTGTTGTGGAAGCGATTAGAAGAACAAAAAGTGCAGGAGACACATGGGGGAGATAGAAAAGATAGAAATTTCTTGTGGTGGAAAAGAGAGAGGTGAAATTTACCACAAATCAAAAACCCCAGGTTGAGACTGTGCCTGGGAAAAAGAACCTCCATACAGAGATGCTTTGAGCAAATGGGAGACTTATTAATGATCCTTTTTTTTTCAGTTTTTTTTCGTTTCTGTGTTTTCCAAGTTATATAAACATGATGATTCTTATCTTTGTTCTGCTCCACTCTGTTTTGTTGTTTTTTTTTTTTAAATTGAGGATCTTTTGTTTCTCACAAGGAATTAACTTCTAAGAACTCTATGGACAGTCAGATATACCTTGAAGCTGCAGAGATCTTGTCACAGGGTAAAAAAATAACAAAATAATTCTAAAATAATTTGTTTTTCTGGGTATAATTGTTAAATTAGTTAACACAAGCTAGTCACTGACCAAGAAGGGGTATCAGTGGGATCAGAGCAAGACTACAGGTCCAGCTCTGAAGACCAGTAAGGTTATCTCATATGGCCAAGCTTCAGACAAAGTTACCCAACTCAACTGGATGTCTACCAGTCCCTTCATGTACACACCATGATAGTAAATGAAGCAAACTATTATTTTGATAATTCAGTAACTGGCCAAGCTACTCCGTAAGTGCATCTTGTGTAAGTTTATATGATACACTGAGGAAACTCAACTTCCTATAGTCTCATAACTGAGCAAGAGGAATGAGTCACCTTATCTCTCAGAGATACCACTGGGCAACATAAAAACTCATATTAGATACATGATGCTTGGCTATTGATATTGCTCACAGCAGTCACTTCTGGGAGAATTAATTCCATTAATGACCTTCATATAAAAAAAACCCAACAAACAACCGAAAAAAGATCATCCTCTTTGGTTTTGCTGAGAATAACACTAATAGACTTCATTTTAGTGTATCCTCCTGATCCAGTTCTTTGCCATTAATTTAATCTCTGCATGTGTGTTTTTATAGTATTTATCACCTAAGCTCTATTACCACTTTATGGCAAAAATCATTATGCTTCTATTTCTCGGTAATTTAGTTTTTTTATTCCATCAACTCCCAGATTTGGATTTTTTAATTCTCTTACCCACTGTACAAGTATCCTCAACAGTCAAGCTTCTCATATAACAAGCCACCACATTCTACTTTCCCAAAACTGTTTTATCCATTCACTGGATTCATGGAAAATACTATTTCAAGGATATTAATTTGAAATATGAGACTATCCATAGAACTTTTGGTATTTTTGTTTTCTTGTTGGAAATTTCTGTAGCTATATAATTAATCCTTTTCTCTAGTATATAATATACATTAACCAGGAAAGATACTTAATTTTAATATCCATAGACCAGAGGATCTTCTCTTGTTATTTGTTTTCAAATAAGAGATGTATATTTTCTACATTCACTCTAATAATGTAAGAAGATCAGGACCCGATGAGACAACGTATCTTATGCCAGTACTTTAAGAAATTGCAGTGACTGAACTGAAAAACAACCATGTGAAAAAGGTGGAGAATTCTTAAGTAGAAGTGTTTTATTTTTATTCATAAAATACCAAAACAAACTTCCATATTCATCACAGAAAATACTAATAATCTTATTAAAATTTTGAATTAAATTATATTATATCTAATTTCATTATTTAGTATTGGATTTTTTATCACAACATAGAATGGATCCTTTATAATGGATATTGCCTTAAAAATTCTATTTGAAAGCCAAAAAATAACTAAGAGGTAAATTTCTATATCATTGTACCTCATTGGTAAACTACTATTTCAGATCAGTGAGATGAAAAAATAATTAAGATAAAATATTTTAATTCAGTCTAAAAAATAAGTCTAGCATCCTGATTCTTCTGACAGAAACTCATATTGTCAGAAAAAAATCCCCAAAACATACCAGGAGAATAATTCCAACAGCTTTCTAATCAGATAATATTAAAGCATGTACTTGTTATTAAAGCAGAGGATTAATGTATTATATTAATTCTTCATATGTTAAGACTTTCTATACTCTGCTTTGGGTGTGAGACTATAATGAAGGGTTTCATCTTTGCCCAGTAGGTTTTGTCAGACCCTTGTATCTCACCACAGCATACCAACTGCAGTCTAACCAGAGTGGAAAATTTTAATTCCCTCATGCACTGCAGTCTGGGGAGTATGTCTTGTTCCATGTTAATGGCTTCCCAGTGTATGCTGCAGAAATCTATGGTAAGGAAGAGATGCAGAGTCCATCTGAATATACCTGTCAGTAGAAGTACCCCTTATGGCAGTCTTAATTTGATGCTAAAGCTACCATGACACCAATGACCCCAAAGGTATTCCTGCAAGTGGCCCATCAATCTGGCAGGGAAAAAATATCTTCCACAGTTAACTCTGTGGATAGCAGTTTCTTGGGTTTGTCTCATGAATTTTATGGTGGGAAAGTAGTACAAGCCATTCCCCAAGGAATCCAATGCCATTGCTAATGCAAGACCTTGAGGTCTAAAATTGTTCCAAATTCAAGTTTGTTTACAGTTACAGGGGAAAAGGCCATTTAGCACAACAAAGCTGCACATTAAGGTTTATAAATCTTGGCCTCCTCCCTACTTTTCCTCTGCATCCTTCAATTAATTCCCTGTACAAATAACCATTTGTCTTGAACTCATTTATTATATTTGCTTTAATGGCTTTATGGAATCACTTTGCATGCATTAATGGAAGACAGTAAGTGTGAACACTTTAAGAATGGCATGCTGTTTTGGCCACAGAAAGCTGTTATTTTAATGGAAGTCTTGTGGTTATAGCCACATGAATCACTGTCACAGTGCAGGGGTTAAAATGATACCTCTTAACAAACAGATGTGTCTTTATCTCCTGGATAGATTCTTTAGGATGTCTTTAGGATAGTTTCACTATTTTTAAAAACATTTATTTTTAATACAAAGATTGCACTTGATTCTAGTTTAAATAATCTCCATCCACATCATGAGAACCTTTAGTTACAAGCTTATTAATTGATTATCTCTCTAATTAGAGTATGATTGCTATTGTACAGCTTCAAATTAATTCTAAACTACTTGAATTAAAAAAAAAAATACACACAGATTGCATCTATTGCAATTTTGAATACAAATATAATAGCAAGAGATATGAATGACAGTTACCAGTTTAATTAGCCTTTCAGCACAGAAATGGTTGTAGATATAATGCATTACCCATCAAAATGTTCGTGTTTGGTGTTTTGGTAAGCGCATGAATCATTCAGGATAATTGGTGCTCTATGAAGAAGATGGCCACGGCAAATTTGGCTTCTCTCCATATCACTGTGCTGCCAGTTGTTCACTTGTTTGCTTCACTGCACTGAGCTAAATGCCCATGTGTGCAGAATCTTAATACAGACTTATTAATTATTTTGGATTCAGCCTTAGGAGCAAACTGCAGCTTCCTTATTAAAATGCTTTCTCTACAGAAAATATTTTCAATAATCTGACTGTATGAGGGCTGCTCCCAAAAGAAATAAATAATAAAAAAAGCAATTTACTTGAGTACTGAGATACGTTCTTATTTAAATTTTAGGAGTGTATTTTCTTTCTCACAAGCTCATTGGGATGAGCTGTGATATTATAGGATTTTCAAAGCTGAACTTTGCTGGTACATGTATCTTTAGACATATATGAAGAAATGAATTGCTAATTGGATAGATGGATGAACGTCCTCTAAAGGATCATCCTGGAGTTTGGAGGAAAGACTCACTGTTACATTTAGGAGCTTACAAACTCTGTGTTGCTTTGCCCAAGGAGGAGGTTGATACCTCATCCCTGGAAACATTTCCTTTTTAGGTTGGCCAGGGCTCTGAGCAACTTGCTCTAGTTGCAGATGTCCCTGCTCTCTGCAAGGGGGTAGGACTTAGATGAGCTTTAAAGCTCCTTTCCAAAACAAACCAATCTATGATTCTACAATTCTATGATGCTATGATTTTCTGTTTCTGTGATTCTACAAACCTCTTACTATCTTCTTCAGAAATATAAAGTTTTAGGGAAAACAAAACAAAACAAAACAAAACATTTTCTGGTATTTAGATTGATGATTTCCATCTGAGTTTTGGGTTGGGATTAGCACGTGGATTTTCAACAGACAGCTTCTCAAGAAGATGTGTTAGTGAGGAGGGATGCAGTAGTTAAAAATGTAAAAACACACCATGAATCAGGATTGTCTATTTGGTACAGAATTTTTGATACTATGTTTTTGGGGTTTTTTTTAAAGTGTGTCTTAGACATGGCAAAATGCTGATGCCTGTGTCAGGAGGGAGATGCCCTCATGGTTTAAGCTGCTGGAGTAGCAGCTGTGCATGGTAGGCATGCATCACAGGCATCACAGGATCATTAGGGATAGGGACAGAGGTCTGGAGGGCAGCTGCTGGTAAGTTGCAGCCCAGCTGGAGGCACAACCGAGCCACAGTTGTCTTGGGATGCCTTTGGTTTCTGAAATCTTCAGGTATTGTCATCCCTACCTCTCATCTCTCCAATAAGTAATATTTCTTTCAAACTTCCTTACCTGTTGTTGTCTACTAGAGTGGCAAAGTCTGAGACACTAGACTGGGGACTGTAAGAAGGCTTTGTCTCTGCTGCAGCTTTGTTAGCTTTCCTGTAGTACAAACATCAATGATTCTCATGTTACAACTTATTTTTAGGTATGCTGCCATTCAGTTTTCACAAACTGAAAAAGACAAGAGGACTACTAAAAAAACCCCAACCAAACTAAAACTATCTATCTGATTGCAGCATGTCTACTTCTGAGTTTAGGAAGGTTTTAATTTATGATTTATGTAATATATTTACTAGGCTGTTAGTCATATTATAGTTTTTGCTATGCCAAGGCTATCAGTTTAGGCCTTCTCACACCAAACCTGTGTAAATACGCAATTTACTACTGGTAACCCAGTGAAACACCTCAGTGAGTATCTTCAGAAAAGAAAGTGGGCTCAGTCATTAATCTAATGAAGAGTATGATAATTGCAAACAGTCAACAAGTGAGTCTATAGCTATTCCTTTTAATACTAAAACCCCCAAGATACAGAACCATCAGATATATAATTCTATAACTGAATGCTTATATAAGTTCAAGTCTATTTTATAAATCCTCCAGTCTCAGAAAGATACAGATTGATGAAATTTGGTACTAAGTTCTCAAATCAGCACTACAAGGCATTTCTTAAATCTTTCTTGCCACTTTCTGTCTAGTCAATTGGAATAAAATATGTCCTGAGAGTAATTGAAAATTGCCCCAGATTGTCATTGAGTGATTTGCAGAAATTCCCTTTGATTATAGTCCCAGTCAGTTTTCTATTTTACTGGCCATCATACTGAGCTGAGAAAAAAAAAAAAAATTATCAGCTGTGGACAACCAGATAATTGGTGTACTGTATTCAAAAAAATTATGTCTATTTCTGTAGGCGATCTTCTGCAAGGTTAAAAAAAAATCAATATCATAAATCATGTTTCAATGGAAATATGATGGCCTTACAAGGTCTGCTAAACTGTATCCAAATGTTTATTTTGCTTCAGCAGTATAACTCTTTTGCAGGAGGTAAAACCAGAAGCTGAATGGCACACGTTATACTACTGTCTTTCCTATACTATCTTCTAAAAAACCCATATATATATATATATGTCTATGTAGATGAACATTATTTTGAGAGAACTAACCTTGAAAATGTCAGATACATAGTCTCATATGTCATTCTCTTTTTATACATAACTCATGTGTTCTGTTCGTCCTCAAGAACCCAAAAATATTTTGTTCTGGATTTCTAAAATGTTCAGGTTTTTTTCAAAAATTTTGTTTAAAAGAAGAATGAAACCTGAAAGAAAAAGAAATATCTAATGTCAGACTTTCAGACAAACAAAATCATTATTGAGAACCAACTGCCCAGTATTCAGGTCTGTGTTGCATGCATAGTAGGAAAATATCTTCTGAAAAAAAAAAAAAATCAAAAAAAATCTGACAGCTACAGTTCAAAACATCTTTCAGTTGAAGAAAACAGCAAACCAATGAAGTGCAGGTCTTGCAGGTCCAGTATCAGACAAGGTAGCTGCTTCCAAGTGGCAAATGCAGTTAGTAACAGATAGTTAGTAACAGCAGTTAGTAATGCAGATAGTAACAGTGTTGTTTAAAATGAAATGGTGTAACATTAATATTTTTCTTGGCACAACTTCTAGTATTCCAGCAAGAAACTTTAAGGGAAGCCTTGGGATAAAATAAAGCTGGTAGAAAGACAGATAGTTTACCATTAAATAAGTCTTATGTGACTTCAATACCTTCTTTTAGCATCCAGCCTTCACCAGATGCTAGTACTGAAAATCTGCCTCAGCATTTGGTAGTCTGGCCTTGCTTTTGTTTTTAAATTGTCATTGGAACATAAGTAGAAAACCTGTTCTTGGCGGAACAAATTCTTGTGTCTTTTATTTATGGTCTAGTCTGAAAGCAGGTTTGTCCTGTCTCATATAGGTAAACAAATCACCATATAAAAATGTGCAGCTTCAGAATAATTCTGGTCTAAATATCATTTTATTATAAAAGAAGAGCTACTTATAAAGAAGGTTAATTGTCTTAGCATAAATACAGTAATGTGAATAATTTTTCTTGTTTTATTTAGTGTCATAATGTACCATTGGGACTGGGTGACAATAAGGGAAATGTCCTGAAGCTTTTCCCCTTTCACTTTGGTCGTAAAGAATATCTGGGAATAAATTAAAATAACAACCACAAAACAAATGTATTTTTTGCTATTTGATACAGCACATGGAGTCTGGCAAGTAATAATGAACACATAAAACTCTGAGGCAGCAATTATAAACAAACTCGCCATTTCAGTATTATAAAAGAAAGCAAAAACCTATTATTTTTTAAAGGAGAAATTGCTTATATCTGAAGGAGTGATAAATGATTGAACAAATTAGTTTAAATGAGCTAAATATTGTGGTGGGGTTTTTTTAATCTGGATTACAGAAACTACAATCTGGAGAAGACTTCTGATAGGAGAAACACTAAATCATGAACTTCCTATCTAGAAGAACGATCCAGGTGATGACCCTAAATAAGTAATTGCAGTTGTTACTGCCCACTTCTCAAACTTCAATTACCCACTTCATAAATATGAGGCTGTTAATTACTTACTTTGACTTCCCTCAAAGATATACACAATAAGCACAAAAGTGGAAGAAGTGCTCAAAGTTGGCCTTGTATAAGAGAATGGCTACCTGCAGAACTTCTTGTTATAGTCCTGACAAATATATATTATAATCCTTGCAAGGATATTGTGAAATTATTAAACTCATTAATATTTTCATTCTGTTTCTCCTTTCTTCCTCCCAATACTATAATTGTCCTACCCTAAGTCGTGTAAAACCTGTGGGTGTCTTCAGGAGAAACATCTTGCTCTTCTGTCCTCAGAAGATAAGCATTGGTGAGATAGACAGGTGTAGTCCAATTCCTAACTTTCCCTCACATAATGTATAAGTTATGACTTTTTGAGGGAATATCATAGACCTGACCAAACACTGTACATCATTTTCCATGCAGGGAAGAGGGGGAAAGTCATAAGGTCTTTTACTAAATTGAACAAAGTCTTTTAACGAGCTGTTTTCTGTGACATATGATGACAACAGTAGCAAAGTTCCTGTGAAATAGCTGTCCTCTAAAGGAACATCTTGCTTCACCTGTGTGAAATTTAATTAGTAGGTGTCATCAGCAATCTTGAAGTGGCTCTTGATTAGGTTTAGCTTATATACTCCAAAAGCAGAAATGTGTGTTATGTCTGCTACCTGGGCATTTACAAAAGCATCCTCCAGTGCTTATTTCCTGACAATATGTTTTTTCCTTTGGTTGTTGTTTTTTGTTTTGTTATGGTTTTCTATCTGAGAATAGCAAAAAGATGCTGATAGAGAGAAAAAAACCACAAAAGCAAAAAAAACCCCATATAATATGAGAAAAATTATGGGGATTTGAATGAGAATGGTGGATAGTATGGAGAATGGATGTTGTTTTAGGATTTGAGGTAAGGAAGTCAGACTTCTCTGTGGACACAAGACAGGTTTTTGGCCAGTAAAGGCAGTATTGGAAAAAAGCTGTCATGGCAACTAGAATATTGTAAGAAGAGGGAGAAAAAGAATTATACCTTAGTTACTAGAGATGGGGTTTCACTCACAGTCTCTGAGCATAATATGTTGCCTCTGACAAGCTGCAGGAATAAGGCCCATTTATGGGAATCATCAGGAATGAAACTTGTGAAGTAGATAATGCTGCAGCATCTGAGGAAAAAGCCTGGATTTGTAAAAAAAAAACAACCCAAAACCAACAACCCATAAACTTATGCAAGTTTTGCTTCAGCTTTGATGCAAATCTGATGCTCAGGGAAGCAGATAGTTGTCTGCTTTGAGCAAACAGATTTAGGTAGGTCTATGGGTTCACAGAATGCAAAACTGCTTTAAAAGCCTTCAAAAATACATGCATTTACTTCTTGCCATTATCACTGAAGAAATAGCCAAAGAGATTTGCCAGTCATCTTCTAGCTTTGAAGTACAATGTCACTCTAAAGACTCTAAATGTTTCTATTCATTAGTTAATTAAAATAAAAATTGAATACAAGATAGAGAACTTACTAAAAACAGTGAGAAAATAATAATAAATTTTACAGAGGAAACATTCAGAAGAGTGTATTTCTCCTTTTCTAATTGTATTGGTTTTATCCCATCTATTTCTCTGCAAATACCCTGCACTTGAACAGTTTTGCTGGAGGAGACTGCTAAACTGCAAGAGGTAATTCTTATATAAATCCCTGTTAAATACACATTAATAGGAGTCAGCAGACGGGAGCTGAAAGAGCAGGTTCATTTCTCTTTGTGTTATGATGTGTCAGACACATCTCAATGATTTTGAATCATATTCTAAGCTGACAGGATAAACAAAAAGTATGAGAATTAGACCTATAAGTCTAAACAAAAGCTCAACATTTCCAGCAGCTGGAGTACAATGGCCTCCACCACTTTTTTCCTTTTCTAGCACAGTTACTGTTATAATTTGCTGGCAAAGACCGAGGGAAGTACATTGCAGCCAACATCCTCCCTCTAGTCATGAAGCAGTTTACCTGAATGATGCACATCACTTCTGCCAGCTTAAGGCCTTAAGCCTCAAAATCTTTTTCCTCGATGTTTGGTCACTTGCACAGAAATGTCACATGCTTGCAGCTGCATCAGGAGGCTGGTTCCTCAGCAGCTGGGGCCAAGAAATCCCAGCTGGGTGAAGTGGCATGGATCGTAAACAATTAGATGAGGGAATGGTGGTTTTTAAAGCTTTCATCCCCTCGGATGAACAGCTGTCAGAAAATAATGAAATACCTTCCTACTCAAGAAAAAGGTGTCTTGGAACAGATTAGGCAGATAAGTGGATTTAGTCACAGGTGATACTCGCCCTCCCCCAGCACCAGTTCCTGTTGTAAAGCTGGAGGAATTAAAAAACCTCACTGATAGCCTATTGAACATGGGCCAGGATGTGTGCTTCAGCTAGCACTGTGAAGAAATCCACTCCCCAAACCCTCACTGGGACACAGAAGAAACAAGGGAGAGGCTAAGTTGTTCTTATCACCTTCCCAAACCAAAGGTTGAACCAAATGGAAGTAGTGTGGAATAGTAAATATCTTTGTCTGTACATGAAGGGAATACATTACTTTTTTTTTTTTTTCAATTATTATAGACAGCTTTTGATTAGTGTCTCTGGTTTTAAAATGTTCTTCACCTAGGCTACCAGTTCAGCAGCTTCATCAACAATTACATGAATAGTGAGAAAGTTGCACATTATTGAATAGATATTCACTGCAAATATTCCATACTAAAATTTAACCAAATCATCAGTTGTGGACCTAGAAAGTCCCATGCTAGAGTTCAGATCCTCAGGGTCAGGTCTGGAGGATCCCTGGTTATTAGGTGAGTTACACCAGATGTGAAGACAAAGCTAAGCCATGGACGGGGAGCACAGTCAAGATGACTGCAAACAGCCACAGCATTGGCAGAAAACTAAAATATGCCTGAGAATACCATGTAGGTATTGATGGTTGTTTTCTAGACATATTTATTCTATTCAGTTGGAGGATTTGATTTGTATAAGTGTATTTCAACAAACAAAAAATTGAAAGGAACCATCAGTTCAGACAAGTAAAATTGTCAAATTAACAGTTATCTTTAAAATAATAATAATAATCATAGTAACATGTGAAATACACTTGTGATGGCTAATATTGTATTTTAGCACAACTAACCATTAAACATGGCAACTGTTACTAAATGGAAAGAAATAAAAGGTAAAACTGCAAAGTGGGAAGCTGAAAGCAATACTTATGTAGTTGGTGGGAGAGCTGTTGTGCATGTACATTTTTCTCTAAATATATAGTTATGAACAACATTTGAATGTATCTTTGATTGTAATATATTTGATATCAATCCCATATAAAATTAAGTACATGGTTCACATAAATTGCAAGGATAGATCTGCTTCAGAAGACAGAATTTATCTGACTGAAAGTTGTATGTACCTGAAAACATTTTTTTTCTAAATATAAAATTTTCAAGTCCTTTCAGTAATGAGTTTTTTTTTGTTTGGTTGTGTTGTTTTTTTTTTTTGTTTGGGTTTGTTTTTTTTTTTATTATATCAATCATTGTCATTTCCACTTAGTGGTATACAACTATAATTTAAAAATACTAGGAGAAGGATGCAAATTATTATAAATGTTGAAAACTCGAATGTACAAGGTGAAATTCTAGACCCAGAAAAATGAATACAACGTTCTTCATCCAGTGGAACCAGATTGTTAACCCCTTCTCTTCTTTTTATCAGGAAATACAATTCGGTATCCCATAGAAACAGCTTTGGATACCAGAGCTAGGTTATGATATTGCTCATAATGGAAACTTCTTTATTTATTTAATCACTATGCATGTTTACCAAAACCAATTTTAAATATTTTGATATGTAATCTTCCTTACAATATAGAGTATGTATAAGAATAGAAATCTCAAATTAATCTTTTGGCAGCCATGGTTTAACTTTTTGCAGCTATGTTTTATCTTTTCCTGGTGAATTTTCCACATTATATATTGTATAACATGTGGTGATCTTACTGAGAATGCATGTTGTCCTGACCCTGACATTAGAACATCAAAGAAGAACAAATTTATTACTGCTTATTTTAGTAACAACATTTTCCACTAGGAGCTCTACTTTTTTTTTGCTCTTTATAGTGATGTATTAAGAGTCCGACTTTCAGATACTCAGCATAGGTTGGCCTGACAGTAAACAAAATCCTCTTTCAAGCCTCTGCAGGAAGGAACTGATACAAAACTCACACAGAAGGGACCTGGTATATCGCTTATTATTAAGAAAAAGATAGTTCCCAAATATCTTCAGTAATGCAAATATGACACAGAAATATTTGGAATTGCAAATGTCTGTGTTTTTTCCTGCTCTACTGTTTGTAGTACACAAACAACAGGTCTGTAAACATTCACTTACCTGTTAAAAATGCAGTAATTAAAGTGTTTTTCCAATTTCAAAGAAGCATATGGCGGCTGTATGGTTTTGTTACTGCAGGCTAAATATACATTATAATTGTACATATTTTTTTACCTATGTTGGTTTTTAAAATATGTAATCTTTATCTACTAGTCAACAGGTACTTTAAAAAAAAAAAAAAAAAAAGATTACAAATACAGTGAGTGGCTGGTAAAAAATGCCCATAAAAATGCTCCATACATTAAAAAAAAGAAACTGAAAAGCATAACAGCAATACTTTTAGTAGACAAAAGGCATAGTAATATATCCCATAGTGTGTGAAGTAGTTATATAATTACCAGAGAAATTCTCAACATAGTATATATTGAAAATATGTCTAACAAGTACAGAATATCATTCAGTGTCTCCAATGGATCCAGGAAATGTTTTACACTGCCAGTTTTAGTACACTTAAAAAAAAAAATAAATTATAAAACATTTAAGAGGTCTTTTTTTAAAGTTTCAATCAGCTCTATTTTTCACCCGAAGCAACTCCATTATCTGCTGCATGTGAGTGTATTAAAAGAAATAGTTTCTTTTTAACATTCTTCCGGCTAAGCTCGTCTTCAAAGTGTCCTCATATTCAGGCAGAAGAAATGTTTCATCTAATAAGCACTTTTTTGACATCTCTGGTCCTTTTTCTTCCTTTCCCCAGAATTAGGATTCCTCTGCCAGCACAGGCTGCTGTGATCATGACTGGCCTTTTACATTACATCCACTCTACCTGGCTGAGCAGAGCAAAGAGCGAGTTTCTCTTGAACACACTACATCATTGTAAAATACCAGTCTTATCAGCTTAATGTTGCAATAATTGTTCTTTTCGCCTGTTTGTACCATGCTGTTTCTCTGACTGCAGGACAATCCCCTTATTTCTCATTCCATTTTGCTGGAAATGTTGCCGTTACAATATGAGTTATCTCTGCTTTATAGCGCCTATCATTCAGAATGAAGTTCAGTATCTGAACTTTGCAGCCTCCAGCACGTTATCAGCTGCCATCCAGGTAGGCCAATCATTTATAACACGTTTAACTCCAATCCTTTATTTTCCTTCATAAGTTGCAAGGTCACCTTAAACCCTGGAAAAGCACTAAAGAGAGGGGGAAAGATGAATGAGCAAGGAAGTGGCTCTTTCACTGTTGCAATAGGCTGGTTGTTTCCAAGCAGAATCTTATCTAAAGTACTAATAATGTATAATAAAAAGGCAAAGCAATTTGGCAAAATCCTGCACTGGTCAGTCACATCTTCCTCTGACTGGAAAAATGCCATTGCAGCCAAGTACCATTTTGCCCTGATCCTCCCCAAAATGTGCAGAGTTCAGAACACAGCTCTCCACAGCTTTCCTAGAATCTCGAGGTAAAGCTAACAGGTTGTTATTTCTAATCTAATGAGAAAGCCAAATGTTAACCTGTTATCAGTGTGCTGATGAAGTGATCAGAAGTACGCTGCTTGTTGCCCAGGTTTCAGGGAACTAGTATTAAGTAAATCTGTATTGATTGAGTGGGGTATGTATATTTGTGACATTTTCAGCTTCAATGCTCCTTTCTGTACTGGAGATTGAAGGGGGTTTTTTGAGCATTTGTACCTGTTCTGGAAAGATGAGAGTTGTGAAGTGGCAAATTTTCTGTGAAACTATTTTCTCAAAACTATCAAGAGTAGGTTAATCTACAAAGGACAGAAGATCTTAACAAAACATGGTATCTGAGCAGCACAATAGGGGATGAAATTCATTGTGACAGCTGCAAGGTAAGGCACACTGGAAGGAACAATTGATACGTTGATGGGATCTAAATTAACTGTAAGTACTCAGGGAAAACCGTCCCGGCTGTCATTGTGAACAGCTTAGTGAAAATCTCTGGCCAGCATTCAGTAATGATTAAAAACCAAACAAGATGTTACAATGTACTAAGGAGAGAATAGAGAATACTTTTGAAAGCACTATAAGGGCATTCTGTAAATCAGTGTGTGAGCTCACCTTGAACCATGAGCTCCGTTTTATCACCCCATCTTGAAAAGCATGTATCAGAAATAAAGAATAGGAGCTCTGAAAGTCTATCTTTCCAGGGAGATTTGTTGGGTCAAATTCATTCTTTGATTTATACCCTGTGCTGTCCCTTTGAAATCAAATGGTTCGCCAGGTTATAAATCACTACGCAATATGACCTATTTAATTTAGTGAAGGGATGTATGAAAATGCTTACGATGAAGATACACAAACTAGTGTATGGCATACTGCAGACTGAGAAGGTTTTATTTTCCTTGCTGAGCAACCTTTGCTCTGAATATAAGCATATTATTTTTACATATAAGCAGGCATCTGATATTTCATTAGATTTTCCCACTTAAAAAAATAATTTGAGGGTGCAAGAGTAGAGGATGAAGAGGATTTACACTTCTTAAGCAGATGTAAGGCTTGAGAAACTATGAAAATTGATTCTAGAAAAATATGCCTCTTAATGAAGAGCAACTCAGAGCAAGTCAGAGGGAAAGGCAGGAAAAGGATATTACAGAATCAGAGAATATATAGGAGTTGGAAGGGACGTCTGGAGATCATTTGGTCCAACCTCACTTCTCCAGCAGAGTGACCAAGAGCAGGTGTCCCAGGATCACATTGTCCAGGTGGGTTTAGAATCTCTCCAGAGAAGGAGATTCCACAACCTCTCTGGGCAGCCTGGTCCAGGCTTTGCCACCCTCTGAGGAAAGAAGTTTTAACCTCTCTGGGAAGACCATTCCATATTGACATTTTATCAACATTATTGACACAGAAAGCAAGGTAAGGTCAGGGAGCAATGCAAAACCAAGCAATCCCAGAGACAATAAATGAAATAACCTGCATTGGAACACGGTTAACGTGATAAAGCCTTTGGCAACATCACGTGCTAAAACAGGGCAAAGGCACAAATTGCATCCACACCCATGTTCCAGCAGCCAAAAAACACCTTGTTTCTCAACAGATCACTTAGTGCCTCTGTTTGGGTTTTTAACAGCCTCTGCAGCCTGCACTTACACTAATCTGTAGCTAGTGCAGGATAGAATATTTAGGCACTAATTAGAAGTCTTTGTATGCTCCTCTGTTTGAAATGTCTGAACTGAGTCAGAATCTCTTGCTCTAGCAAGGCAGAATGAGCTGGTTATTAGTAATGAAAGCTGATCACAGAGGGAGATACTCAGACTGTGAATCTAATTCATAACAGGCAGGAGAGCATGATTTCAGCAGGGTAGGAAAGGAACATTTCATTCTCTTGTTATATGCCTTGGCAGGAGAGAAAGCCCAAATGGAGCATGTCACAGGGACTCTGAATCTCTGTTCCGGATTATGTGATTTACCAGAGAGAAGAGGTACTGGGTAGGGGAGGAAGAGGAAAAAAACCCTAAAGACTCATCTTTCCTGGTTTGGTTAATTGATGCTATGACCCATTTATAATGATGCTTCATGATCCTGTCTTCACTGAACCAAGGCAGAAATGGGCAAGCCATGGTACAAGCTTTGTGTCCCCACATCACCCCTTTTCTTTCCTAAGATCTCAGGTTCAGGGAGATACCATCTCAAAGGGACTATTGTCCTGATTGCTTTTGCATGGGTGCATAGAAGATAAAGAAGTGCTTCCCACCCATGTTAGAGGATAAACCACAATGGACACCGTTTTCACATTTAGTTTAGGTAGCTTTAACTAGAATTTAATGTCTATAGCTTTTATTTTTCCCTTTGGTTTACTGCTTGGTTAAATTGTTGGATTTAAAGAGCAAATAATTCTGCTTCGAGCTTGGAATAAAGACCATGTATTTCCTTCTGCTTTCCCACTAGGTCTTGGCTCAACTATTTATTACCCTGACAGGTATATTCATCAATTGTGTGTGTGAACAAATTTCATCCTGTGGGCTGTGCATGACAGTTGGTTATGGTCACCAGAGTCACACGGTCATGTGGCTCACTACTTGGATGACATACCCTCTGTAACTGCAAAGCGTGCCTGAACAATTCTCAGCAACTTTGGTTTGCTCAGGGGTCTTCAGGGAGCAAAAAGCAGTAGAAGATAAGCAGGCTTCCAGAATTTAATTAGGGATGCAGGAAATAGTTTCCTTTTCTATTGCTGGGCCGTGATATTATGTCTGTGTAAATGGCCTTGGTTGTCAAGTGAGGATTTGCATAGACTTTATAAACATTAATGATGCATTCCCTTGAGAACTGCATCAGTCCAGCAGTGTGCACTGCAAAGACAAAATAGCCCTTGTGGCTTTCTCAGACAGTCTCCCTTACCAAAACGATTACACAAGTGCATCTACTGTGCATGCAGAAAACTATAGTTAGGTATCGCTTGATAACTCCCGGCAAATGGACAATTACGAACATTTCTCATGGTAATTGGTATCTTCCTCAGTAAGGTCACAGAAGGTTTTGTAAGCTGTCTATTAACTGTGCATCTCAGCTTTTCTTACATACCATGAAGCACATTTCATGTACATTTTTTCATTGTTCGTGAAATATTTTTTCAGCAGTAGTTTTGAGAAGTCAAAAAGAGAAGTTTTGCATGACAATGATAATTGCTCCAGTTCCTAAAACCAGGAGCAAGTCTGACAAAATATTAGTAACATTGACACTTCTAAAGTACTTCTGTTTTGTCTCTTCCCTTCTCCTTTCTTTGGAACATTTCTAAAGTGTGACACCTTTGCATAAAGAAAGGATTTTATTGAGCGGTATCCTACTCTGACACAAATGTAATTAGGATAAGAACAAAAAATATTCATCAATGTTATTACAGCAAACCCAGCACTCAGACTGTGACAGGTGAGCTCTTGTAGTGAAGTGTCTAGACAACAAGCCATAGCAGGTGCAGACAATAAACCCAGTTGGGTACACCTCACACCATTTAAAATTCTTTATGGAACTGCTTTGTGAGTAAGATTTCAGAAGAAGCAAGCAAAAGGTGAAAAATCTCCGTTATAAAAGTTTCAGCACAATTTCTAGAGAGGGCAAGCATAAAAGTTTACAGTTCCCATTATGGCTTTCTCTGAACCAGACAAACCCTTGAGATTACGGTAAGGCAGGCATGCCAGGGTTATAAATATATTTATAGGAAGCACTGGTGCAGTGAGTAAATGGGCTGTTGCTTCCAGCAAGCTCCCAGGAGTAATCACACATGGGCTCTGCAGCTTCTCCAAGGGCAGGCATCCTGACTCGCATGTCCCGCAACATCAGGTAGTAATGAACTTCCAGCAGTCTCTGAGAGTGCCCTGAAGCAGATTGTATTTGCTTTGTGTGACAAGTTTTGGTAGTGGGGGTGGGTGAGTTACAGGGGTGGCTTCTGTGAGAAGCTGCTAGAAGATTCTCCAGTGTCTGACACAGCCAATGCCAGCTGGCTTCAAAGATGGACCTGTTGCTGTCCAATGCTGGGCCCATCAGAAGCTGTGGTAGCACCTCTGAGAAAACATATTTAAGAAGTGGAACAAAAAAAGCTGCACAGCAGCAATTACAAAGAGGGTAGTGAGAATATGTGAGAGAAACAACTCTGCAAACACCAATGTCACTGATGAGGGTGGAGGAGGAGCTGCTCCAGGAGTCAGAAAAGAGATTCCTCTGCCACCTGTGGTGAAAAACCATAGTGAAGCAGGTTGTGCCCTTGCAGCCCATGGAAGGCAATAGTGGAGCAGAAATCTCTCTTCAGCCCACGTAGGACACCACACTGGAGTATGTGGATACCCAAAAGAGGGTGTGACCCCATAGGAAGTCCACACTGGAGCAGGCTCCTGGCAGGACATGGCCTGTGGGGGGGATACACACAGGGGTAGTCTGCTCACGAAGGACTTTACCCCACACTGGAGCAGTTAATGAAGAACTGCAGAAAGAAGAGAAGTTAATGAAGGACTGTCTCCTGTGGGAGGGACTCCACATTGGAACAGGGGAAGGATGTGAGGAGTCTTCCCCCTGAGGAGGAAGAAGCAGCAGAAACAACGTGTAATGGATTCAGCAAAACCCTCATTCTCCATCCTCCTGCACTGCTGAGTGAGAAGGTAGAGAAAATTCAGAGTGAAGTTGACCCCAAGAAAGGAGGGATGTGGAGAAGGTGTTTTAAGATTTGTTTTTTGATTCTCATTTTCCTATTCTGATTTGATTGGTATAAATTTGATTTTCTGCGACTCAAGTCTGTTTTTCTTGTGATGGTAATCACTAAATGATCTCTCCCTGACCTTATCTCATCCCAGAAGCCTTTTGTTATAATTTCCCTCCCCTATCCAGCTGAGGAGGAGACTGATAGAGAAGCTTTGGTGGGCACCTGGCTTCCAGCCAGGGTCAACCCACCACGCAGGAATGTCATGCAGGTTCTTTTTTTAATGTAGTAAATAAGTACTCTATCCAGCCAGATACACTCTCTATGTGAATATATAACCTATGCACGTACCTACAAAGTTTTCAGGTACATCCAAGAAGCAAAGAAGCCAGGAGCAAATGGGAAGAGATTAAGAACTATTAACTATTTTTGTGACTGTTACATGGGGAAATATAGTTAAGTAGATTAATAATGACTGAGTACTCTTTTTAAATTTTTTTTTCTAATATCCTTAAAATAGTTTCTTTCCTGCATATTACTTTCCACATGGGTAAACATTTACTTCAGACTAATCATTCTAGTTTAAAATTGAGCTGTTTGCATGGTAAGGCTCCAGCTCCTTGCATTTAGGCTCCCTCTGAATTGTATTTAAATTGTCAAGTGGAACTGAAACAGAGAGAAGAGTCCAGGTGCTGTCCACATCCCACTGTGAACCTGCAATTGTGTCCTACAGCACCTCAGCTTTGATCAGAAAGAAGGAAAACCAGTGTTACAGCTCCAAAGTAAATCTATTTATACCATAGGTCTGGACAGAAAGTGTCTTACTGCATTACTTACTCCTAACCAGTAAAGGAACATTTTGCTGCTTGCTCACTTCCATGTGTGCATTATCATGTATAGAAATGTGCCTTTTGTAGCACTTGAGTTTTTGTTGCTCTGTAGGGTTCAGCCAGCCAGCATGCCATACTGGTACCAGGAGTTTATTGTCACCAGCATGTGAAGATTCAATGGCTTTGATGTTCTTCCATACTATCAGTTCTTGTACGTGTCTTAGCTCAAGACTTAAGCACATTAGATGTCTGCCTAAATCTTAAGCAGATTGACAGTGGAGTGAAAAGGAGCAAACTGCCTCTCTCTTATAACCCAGGGAAGACAGAGAATTAATCCAACACAAACCATCTATTTCTAGTCTTTCCTTGCTCAGCCTTTTCTGCTGTTACTGCTGGTAGAGAGATGGTGCACAAGGAGTGCTAGTGACTCACTCACAGTCTCCTGCGCTGTTTTGTCCACCCTTCAGTCATAGAACTAACTGTGATGCTACCACAAAATGCAATTTTGTTTATTCACCTGGCAAAAGCTGTGATCGCACAAGACCTACAACATCATGCTTCTCTACCATGTGAATGCATCCTGAGTCCTTTTATGATACTCATAATAGGGATAAAGAAGACTAGTTGTGTCACATATGGGAAAGTGCTTTGTGTAATGCTGATATTTTTCAGTTGTTACCACAAGAATCTGGGGTGAATGGTACAGGGTGTTTGCACAGACAAGGAGAAGCCTCGATACTGCAAAAACCTTCTGGGAGCTAATGTATTGTAAGAACCACTGATTGCTATGAATAAGATCTTGTCCATTTGTAGTCAAAGTGAGTGCTCTCTTAAGCTCCTTGGCTATTTATTCCACCCAGGCAATATCTCAATATCAAAATTCCCAGAGATCTGCCTTGTTATGGTAAAGGGATTTCACTTGTGGACATTTTTTTTTTTTTCTTTTTGGTCTCTGTTCCTTGTCTTTTGTCCTGGTCTGAGATAGAACAGAATTAATTCTGTTCAGTGATTTCACTTTCTAGATGAGTCTCTTCTCACTAATGGCACTTTCTGAAGTTAATGACAAATGTTCCCAGACAGTCTCTGCTTCCAGCAGTGATAATGCTCCATGTGTAGAGCCACTACCAAGGGTTGGGCTGTGCAGAAAGGCTCTTGCTGACCTTTGCTCCTGTGCAGACCAAGGACACTGCTCAATCTTGTGCTCCACACTGGGGTGCAGTGAGAGGTGGCACCTGCAGGGAGGAGTGTCCAGGAGAGGTGACCCCAAACTGACCAATGAGAGATTCCATCCCATGTATGGCACTTTCAGGTTAAAGTTGAGGGATCTCAAAGCCTCTTCTTCAATGGCTGCTTTTTGAGGAGGACTCTGTCCATTTTGCCTTCAATCTCAATCCTTTTATTCCTGAATCCAGTTCTAGAACCCAGCTCCTGAATCCAGTTCCCACCTGCTGCTGAGTCCAGCTTGGGAATTCCCCAGTGCCTGCTCCACAGCATCAGTGACAGTGATGTAATTGCCATCAGGGGGTCTGGGTTCAATACTAGTTGTGTATCTATTTGTATATATTCCATTTTATCATTATTATTCTCATTAAAGCTGTTCTAGTATTATTTTCTAATCCAAAAGTCTCCCTTATTCCCTTTGTTTTACCATTTGGGAGGGGAGGGGGGTTATCAGAGGGCATCTGTTATAGGTCTAGATGAAGGCCCTGACCCTAAACCTTGACATCTTCCTTTAAGAAGAATCAGGCAACAACTTAGTCATGAATAAAAACGTGGAACTATTATGAGAAAATACTTCATTATTTGATCCATTTATGCTAGACCATGGTAAGGTCTGCAATGCTGCAGGATTTGAACATCTCATAATCTTGAAATTACTTATTCTCCCCACAACCACTTGAAATGCACAGACATCCCACATTTTACAGATAAGGAAAAGGCAGGATGAGGTACTTAAAATTAAAATAATAATAAAAAATTAGCTACCATTAAGTCTTTGAAAATCAGAAAATCAGCTCAAGATAAAGATTAATGAGTCTTATTCAACAAGACTGTGATATTCACATGTCACATCTAGCATTTTCATGATAAGTTTTCTGCTGATAAGTAACTTTCAAAAGCATTAAGGACATTAATGGGTTACTTTGAAATGTTTCAGAAATATCAGAGTTAGAATAAAACTCAGCAGCTGGGTGAAATATCTTGGACATTTCTGGTACACAGTAGTGTGTTCTTAATTCTTTTTTTTTTTTTCTAAAAACGTAGTGTAGAGTGAGCTGTCGGGTAAAACAGAAAAATTGATTTACCAGTTTCATCTGTTATCTTTTCATATTCTTCATTGGGTTGCTTATGGTCAGCCATACAAATCACAGGCTGCTGTTGTTATTTCAGTGGTTTGGAGTGAGGTACACAGGACAAAAGGTGGCAGCTACTCCAGTTTAATTTTATCAGTTTACAATGTGGTAGGGTTGAATAACCTTCTCCATACAATCCTTTCTACCAGGAAGAAAACCCCTTCAAGACACGTTTCAGTAAGGATTTCAGCAAAAAGTATCACATGGTGAGTCTTGTTTACCAAGTAAGAGCTGGAAAACAAGAGGCAGAGAGATTACATTTGGAAAACTACATGCAGTTTAGAGATCCTCCAAATAGCAAGAAATCCTTGAATCTGTTTTAAAATGCACTGTGGTTCTTTGAAATCTTACCTCAACAAAGGATTCTGGGACACCATTGAGCCACTTGTCATCCATTAATTATTTTTTTCCCCAGTCTTTCTCAGTGGACCTTTTTTTTTTTTTTCCTTTTTTTTCCCAGTGGTTGAAGAGATCTAGTTCTTAATTAGTATATCAGTAGGGATTTTGCAGGTGAAACTTTTGCAATTCACACATTTGTCTTCTTTGGGAAGGTTATTAGACTAGAGCACAGATCATTTGTCTCCTTTCGCAGGCTTCTGACAAACCGTTCTTTGTTCCCAATGGGAGCGTGGGAATTGTAATATAGGCAGAAAATTGACCCTGCATGAGTGAGGCTGTGAGAGAAGGAATACATTTGCAAATGATCTTAAAACAACACGGCAAACTCCAATTTGCAACATTTAATAAAGCATGTGAAGTTGCTGAGGAAAAAGAGGAAAATAACTCTTCCTTGTAGGGCATTACAAAGAAAAATTATGGCTTAATCTTGAAATAATTTAACCTTGGTGTAGACATTGCTGAATCCTTTCTAAAAACAGGACATTTGGGTTTTTTTTACCCCGAAGAGATGTCGAGTAAACAACATTTTTTTGTTTGTTTCTATCTGGTCATACTGCTGAGAAATGTAGCTGCTCTCTGGCACATTTTTCTTTCAAAAAGTTCATGTTGCTGATGTTTATGCAATTTACTGCTCCGAATATGTAGTTACAATACTGAAGAAATGGATCCCTTAAAATGCCTGCTTTCTAATATGCCTGCAAATACTTGTACACTAAAAGTTTATTTAGGTCACTAATTACAAGGGAGGAATTTTCTCACTTTTGATGGTATATATATGTTTTAAATCCACCATAACTCTGGGGTTAGTTATCAATTCTTCACCTGCAACACCTGTAAAAGTTAGCTGTCCTTGAAACAGGGAAGTACAGGAACACAGAGAGAATGGTGGGGATTGTCAGGGATCTCTGGAGATCATTTAACCCAATCCCTCTGCTCCAGCAGGGTCACCCAGAGCAGGGGTCCCAGGATCCCATTGTCCAGGTGGGTTTGGAATCTCTCCAGAGAAGGAGACTCCACAACCTCTCTAGGCAGCCTGGTCCAGGCTCTGCCACCCTCTGAGGAAAGAAGTTTTAACCCCTGTTCAAGTGGAACCTTTCTCTTCCCAGCAGTGAGCTGCTTCCACATCCCCTAATTTACCTACAGCAAAATCCATAAAAACACTTTACACTGAAATCAGTTAAGTTATACATTGACTATTAAGTTGCAGAACCAACAAAATGAGAGGACATATATGCCATAATAAATCCTTTCACAGTATTTTGAACTATGTTACATGCTGTAGCTACTTCAGCTCCATAAACTATCTCCCCTACCTAAATATAGGCAATGAGTTGTGTATTCCATTTTA
>JAOEGS010007114.1:25608-92281 GCA_025447755.1 Corythornis vintsioides
TAAATAACAGTTAACATGAATATTCTTATTTTAAAATGGAAAACACAGTTCAATATATATAGATTTTTCCCCAGGGTATTTTAACTTCTTCAATAAAATTTAATTAAGAAAACATATCCTCAAATAGATGAATACACATGTATAGACCAACAATTAAATATATCATAGAATGATTTGCATTGGAAGAGACCTTAAAGATCATTTGGTTCCAACCCACAGTGAAGATCCTTGCCAGTTTATTTAAGTTTTTCAAGTTGCACGTCATAAGGAGTAGATGAAATCCCAGAATAGACATCAGATCTAGTTAGTATCCTAATTTTTGTGTTGAATTCATTTTCATTTAGGTTACAGCTTCCTAAATGTTCTAAACCAGATGCATCTCATGATTCCTCTCCCACTTACTATAATGCATGTAGCACTTTACCACACTCAATTGGCACTTAAAATCACACTCCTCAATGCCTTCTCATTACATGCACACACACAACTCCAGTGCAGTTCTGACCGGGAAAATCAAACTCATTCCTCTCTTCCTCCTGATAAATACCTGTTACCATTCCAGAAAGCTTTGCTTCACATACCTCTACAAAATGAATCATGATTCCCATGTTCTTGATCAACTGATGCCTCAAGGAGTAACAAAACTTGACAGAAAACACAGGGATTGGCTTTGCTTTTAACAAAAATGGCACAATCTCCAACACTGCAATTGTTGCTAAAATGGTAAGGTTTCTTTGCAGCTTGAGGTGTCTTTTGATGCATGATAATGTTACAGTAGGTGGAAATGAATAAAGAATTACAATCCTTCAATATCTAGGGCTTGGATTTGTTCTTTATTGGAAAAATATTTAGTTATCAGTTGAGGATATCCTTTTCTACTCCTGCTTCTATAATGCACATCTCAGTCTAGCTCCTTCCAGGAACCTCTTATGCTGCACACCCAAATAACTCATGAGAGATGTAAAATTATTCTTAGGAAGAAGTCCATTATAAGCTTATTGAATTGGGGGGGAAAACGAATGTGCCTTGACAAATTGCTTATTAAAAGTGGTCATACAATGGGATCATTGCTCCTATCCTCTGATAACTCTCCAGCTGCCACTATCTTTTTCTCCGAAACAAAATATGAATTGCAGCAGCTACTGTATTTCTAATAAGCATGGTAATTCCACATCCCTCCCCATTTCCCTCAGGACCAATTAAGAAAAACATCAAAAAGTGTAGTGACTTTAATTAGCCAGTTATTCAGCATGTTTTTGTCATTAGCCTGCTCTGTAACCGCCACCCTCATCACAAGTATAATGATGGAGTAAATTAAGCTATGGATATCAACCATATTTAATAAGCAATTCCAAAGTGAACTGGATTTAACCAACATCTAAGTGGGTCAGTGGGTGTGAACGCAGATCACTGTAGACTTATAGCAATCTGAGATCACCTTCACTGAGCTAATGGCTGCGTGTTTGAATCTCTCTGTGAATTAGAACACTGCCACCAACTCTCAGGGAACAGTATAAAAATCAAGATTGATTTAAGAAATTCTATTGCTAAATGTTTTTGCATCACAGTTAAGAGGATTTCTTAAATCCAACGAAGATGAAAAAAAATATCTACATGGAAAGAAGTATATGACACTTACATGCATTCAACAGTAGATTATTTTATTTGTTGATATCTGTTTTGTGTCATAGAATCATAGAATTGTTTTGGTTGGAAGCGACCTTAAAGATTATCTAGTTCCAACCCTCCTGCCATGGGCAGGGACACCTCCCACTGGACCAGGTTGCTTTGCTCAAGGCCCTGTCCAACCTGGTCTTGAACAGTTTCAGGGAAGGGGCATCCACAACTTCGTTGGACAACCTGTGTCAGTGTCTCACCACCCTCACTGTAAAGAATTTCTTCCTAATTTCTTCCTTTCTTCCTATCATTTTCATTTGTCCTATGTGCCCATACTGCATGAGCATGTCCTATACACACTCACAGCTGTATAAGGATAATAAGCTTATTTTAGAACTAAACTTTTGTGCCAAGACTGATGCTATCAGGGTGGAAGATGATTTTTTGAACTTCCAAATGCAAACCAAAGACAGTCTGTCCCACTCCTAGTTTCCAGGGGGTGGTGAGACCCTGAGGACTGACCCTTATCTCCTGCCAAGAATGTGAACACCACTGCAGTGCTTTAAGGCACGATGAATGAGTCCAAGCACCCCTGGCCATGCACAGATGTTCACATCCAGCTCACTAGATGTGGGACTGACCATTCCTCCAGTGCCAGATTCATGCTGAGGAGCATTAACGTTTCTGAGTTTTAGGATATTTATCAGAGCTTCAAGCTGAATGTTACCAAATCCTGTGTAACACTGGTGAGTAGAAGTCAGTGCTAATACATCATAACTCCTGCTACTAACATTAATGGAGATTTTATTCCAAGTCCTTTAAGTCAAAGAGAAGTATCAGTTCATGCTTTCATGCTGGTTTAGGCTGGGACAGTTAGTGTTCTTCACAGTAGCTGGTGTGGGGCTGTGTTCTTGATTTGTGCTGGAAACAGCACTGATAATACAGGGTTGTTTTGTGATTGATAAGCAGTGCTTATACAGAGTCAAGGCCTTTTCTGCTCCTCACTCCATCCCACCAGCCTCACCAGTGAGCAGGTGGGGGGTGCACAAGGAGCTGGGAGGGGACACAGACAGGACAGCTGACCCTAACTGACCAAAGGGATATTCCAGACCATATGAAATCATCCTCACAAAAAACCAAACCAAACCAAACCAAACCAAAAAGTGGGGGAAAGATGAAAAAAGAGAGGGACATTCAGAGTGATGGTGTTTCTCAAGTAACTTTACAATGTGGCTTCACTGTGTAGATAGGGACAGTAGGCAGTAGACATGTAAATAAAAAAAAAAAAAAAGATTTGTTTATACATTTTTATAAAACAGAATTTTGACTCCTCCAAAAGACTAGAGACACTGCAGAGCTAGCTTTTATATATTAGATTTTCAAGACAGAAAATACAGTAATGAATAGAAGTTTAGCAGTTCCAATGACATGTTCATACACAAATGGAGTGCCACTGGAGAGGCACCATGGTCCAGATGATGTTCTTGTACAGAAATTTGGGATTCTGAAAAAGAAACTGGGGAGTGGAGAGTGCCATCCACTCCCTGTATGCAAACTAATGAAAACAAAATTATTTAAATTGTTTTTCCCTCTGGTCTATTGTTTTATTTACATCATAAAGCACAGAATGGTTTGGATTAGAAGGGAAGATCATCTAGTTCCAACCCCCATGCCATGGGTAGGGACACCTTCCCCTAGACCAGGTTGCTCAAAGCCCTGTCCAACCTGGTCTTGAACATAATTAAAAAATATAAACTAATGATTCAAGAGGAATATTTATTGGGTCAAATTCAAGCTTTGATTACATCAGTAATTATAGTGGAGTCATTAGATTACATATAAAATAAATTCTATTTTCCATAGTAAAGAATGTTTTCTAAATACAAATGTAAATCTGTCAGCTGGCTTTATAAAATAACAATAGGGTTTACAGTTCTATTCAATCACAAAAAAAAAGTAATTTTTTCTGTTAGCAGCATATTTCACTCTAGTTAACTCAAAGGCAAATCTAGACAGAAAATACATTGCTAGGATGGACCTTCAGGTCTATCCACTAGAATGTGTCATTGAGTTACCCAATATTTTGGGTTTTTTTTTAAAGTGAAGTACTCTTCATGGTAAAAATACCACTTTATTATTAGTAAGTATGTGCATATGGCATCTTAAAGCTCCTACATGCTTGATCATGCTGCTATAAGGAACTTTTTGCCTTAAAAGTTATAGCTTCTCTCATTTGAGATGACCTTCATTAATTTTGAATAGGAAACTTGTATCAAAATCCACCTACAGTCATGTTCGTCTGTGCAAATTGTAGGGCTGATACTGAGCTATACTAATCAACCAGCACTAATTTACATGCAGCTGCAACGCTGACAAATATTGAACAAAGTCACAGAGGATCACATGCAAATGCACATTTCCTCTTAGACACTGATAAGCATTTAAAGATAAATTAAATGACCAATCTCATTTTTCAGCAAATATGAAAATCCACACTGATACAAATGGTTTGTTCCTGACCTAGGAATTGGATGGCCAACTGCCTAACCTGTGTTCAGAAAACAATACTTTTGTATTTGTTTTTGAAAGCACTTTAGTCAGTTCTTTCCTAGGCTAGCATCTCTGCCTATCAAAGCACAAAGCCTAGAATATATTAGGAAAGTATTAATTATGGTTGAAATCCTCAAACAGATTTCAATACCTAGCTGTCACCAACATGGTAATAAGTGTCATCATCTCTCTAGCAAAAATCACTATGTGCAAAAAATCATTATGCTTGAGGCATAAATGCGATAAGGCCATTTTATTTCTTAAGGAATGGTACTGAAATTAATGATCACAGAATCACAGAATCATTTGGCTGAAATCTGAAAACTCTCTGCTCAGCCAGGCTGGTCTCATGCCCTTCTGGCTCATCTTCTGTCTCACTGGGACAGCCTGCTCCTGCGCCTTAAAAAAACTAGCCAAACAAAATTTACTAATAGACCAATTCTCTCATGCTAATTGGAGAGATTATTTTAAGAGTAACATGAGTTCAAAGGTAAAACAGTACCTAAAAGAGGACTCCAATACCTAAAAGTGGACTTCCAGTGCCTAAAAGAGGCCTATAAGAAAGCAGAGGAGGATCTATTCACAAGGGGTAATGGCTTTAAGCTAGAAAAGGTTGGATTTAGGTTAGATATTAGGAAAAAGTAATATGAGGCTGATAGATCACCAGAATGGTTTGCCCAGAAAGGTGGTGGAGGCCTTATTTCTGGAGACATTCAAGGCCAGGCTTGAGGAGGCTCTGAGCAGCCTGACTTAGTTAGAGATGTCTGCTTATTGCAGGAAGTTGGACTAGATGACTTTTGTAGATCCCTTCCAACCCATCACATTCTGTGATTCTATGATTGACATGTGACAAGAGAACTCTGCAAAAGACATCTCAGTAGCTAGTATGAAATTCAGCTTTACCTTTCCAGCAAAGAGCTGATAAAAATACTGTGTTAAGCGTGTTTGAATGGTGCAGTGTAACAATATCCCACAGCCACTGCACATTATCATCTCTATTCCCCGTTGCCTTTAAAACAGCAATTAGAAGTTGATGAGAAATGTCCAGGAACAATAATAGTTAAAGATCAATTAGGAATCCATGCAGCTTAGAAACTTAAATATTTATTAAAATAACAACAACCTTTCAAATAATAGTTCAAACTTCATTACTCTAATACATTCTTGAACTTCTATTTTCTGCCTCACTTCACTGTAATTGCAAACTGCAGTAGTGACAGTGAATGTTTCAGACTGAAGTACATAAAACATAACACTTTTACATTACAGTGACAGTGGTTGAGATTTTGTAAACATTTCAGAAGCCTTATTTTTTATTTGCTTGCACATTTCTACAGTTCTCTTCTAGTATAAAATAATAAAAATCTCCCACTTAGCTAAAATTAACTGGAATTTGTAGCATGAATCCATAACCTACCCCTTGCAGTCAGATGGACCAATGCTGATAGGGATGATGTTCCTCTTCAGAAGCAGACCTCAAGAAGAAGTTGGGAAACTGGGTGTGATGTAAGAAATATTTTTACATCAAAGTCAGGGCTTCATTTTGGAATTCAATGTGAAATGTGAAGGTCTCTGAAATGTTTCTGTACGTAGATGTAACCACTACAGGTCAGAGTGGAAGTGTTGTTTGTTACTAGTGTCCCTTAGCTCCTTCCAGGAATGGGGACTTCAGCATCACCCTGGGCAGCCTGTTCCAGGGTTTAGCAATGTTTTCAGTGAAGAAGTTTTCCATAAATCCAACCGTGTCCTCTTTGAGAAAAACAAACCAAACCAAACCAAAAAGACATAGAATAGCTGAGTGCACCAAAAATTATGATGTCATAGAAGAAAAATACTTTTTTTTTGTCATAAAAAACAAGTAAAACTGCTGTTTAAGCTAATCATTGAAAGAAGTAGGTGATAATTCTAAATGCTTTTAACATTCAGAAACTCACAGCTGTTCAAAACATTATCCTAATGTTAAGTTGCTTTTAAGCTTCTCTGTAGAGGTTTCTTATAAACTGCTAACAACGGGAGCACCACTGGAGCTATCATTCACATAAGCTGCCTCACCAGGAAGACCTGCAGTAGCATTTACTTCCAGAGGAGTTACTGATGAGGAAGGCACAACAGGTACTTCATCTGATACCCACATCTCAAAACCATGAATAAACATGAGCACCGCTGTTAGTGGATGTTCTTTCCAGGATTTGTGCATTCCTCCATGTGCAGAAATGTCACAGAATCATTAAGGTTGGAAAAGACCTCCAAGATCAAGTCCAACCATCCATCTAACATTATAATGACCACCAAACCATGTTCTGGAGTGCAGTGTCTACACTTTTTTTTTAAATACCTCTGTAAGAACCTGACTATTGTGTTCCTCAAACCTTGTGTGGTAATAAGATCTGGAAAGACCTGTCTGAAGGGGAAAAATGTTGATTGCTTCCAACAATTCTGTGCTTGCCATTTGACTCTTTTCATATCTGCTTTTACAAAAGGAAGAGTTAAGTTCTGCATAGATTGGACTGCCTTTTCAGTAGTTAAGTATTTCTGTTGATTGGGCCAAAGGGGAGGTGAACGGCAGGGACACACTATTTCTAGCTCATGGGGCTCTTGCAAATCAAGACCAATTCCTATGGAAATTGGGAATGTCACCCAGACATCTCAAGGGTATAAAGGGACAGAAAAATATTGATTGTGGTGAATCCACCATAGAAGAACTGAAGACTTGGACTGATCCTATGAGAAGACACTGAATACACAAGTGGTGAGAACCATTTCTCTTCATCTTGCTCTCTCTCTTCCTCACTTTCTCATTCCCCCTGTCTTTTCCTCTTTTCTAATATATCTTTCTTCCTTTTCCTTTAAATTTAATCATGCACCTTTATCCATACTTCTTGTTGATTGTTACATTAGGGAGAACTAATAAATTATTTTGTTATTGTACCTTGGACTCACTGTCATGACTGTTGCCCTGGTGGCCCTGCTGTGCAGGAACAGCATCTCTATAGGATTACAAAGATTCACCTCCCTCATTGTCCACTGAGTGGGATGAGATAACCTCCAGGGATGGTGGCTCCCTGGTCTGTTACAATGCCTCACCACTCTTTCAGTGTATAAATTTTTCCTAATGTCCAATCTAAACCTCCCCTGGTTCAATTTAAGCTTATTATCTCTTCTCCTATCACTAGTTACCTGGGAGAAGAGACCAATAACCAACTCACTACAACCTCTTTTCAGGTAGTTGTGGAGAAAAATAATATTTCCCCTCAGTCTCTTCTCCAGACAAAACAACGCCAGTTCCCACAGCTTCTCCTCATAAGAGGTATTCTCCAAATCTTTCACCAGCTTGGTTGCCATTCCCTAAATCCACTCCATCACCTCAATGTCTTTCTTGTACTGAAGCATCCAAAACAACACAATACTCATTCTGTGGCCTCACCAGTGCCAAGTACAGGGGTGTGTCCATTAACTGCTCATCAGCAGTCTTCCTTAAAGATTCTAAGGGAAGCTTTCATCCTGGTAAAATATTTTGCAGAGATTATTTGCCCTAATCTTTCTATCATAAATCCCATAAGGCCAGCTCATCCCATGACAATCAGAAGTGACAGTACTATTGGCAGAATATCCGGCTTTTCCTGGAATGTATGGAAGTTGAATGGAAATTGTTACTTTATTCTTCCACCTAATAAAAACTTTAACTGCTTGTAAAATGCATTAGCAGAGGGCAACAAGTGATACAGATATATCAAGTATTCAGAAACATGCAAAGACGTGCATTTCTGCTGATTTACATTCTTCAATTCTTTGTTTCCATGTTTTCTTTGCTCCCTGTCCCAACAAAAGTAAAGGATACTGAATTTTAATCTGGTAGCAGCTTAATGTTATAAACAAACTAAATTAAAAAGTGTTGTGGGCAACTTCCGTTTGTGTCTTTTATGAGAAACAATACTTGAAAAAGTACATTTAGAAAAAATGAGACTACTTCTGTAACTATGAAGATATTTAATGAATTTGGCTTAAACTAGCTCTTCCTCTTCAGATCTTTTTTTCATCCCATACTCAGCAATTTTATCTCTGATCTTTAAAAACTCATTGTATTTCTCTTGCTGGATCCATACCCTAGGGATAACACACTAATCATTGTGCTCCTGCTTCCTCATGCTCTGAACTTATTTCCCTCTGTCAGTTCTATGGTGATTTAATTCAACTATAAGAAGAACAATTTAAAAGTTTAATTACCAAAGCATTTATTTGTTAATTCCCTCCCAGCTAAATTACTTCCTCTCACACTAGGAAGTTAAACATCTGACATCATGACTAAGCTTCAGGAACTTCAATTTCTATTTACAAAAGTTGGCATTTTGAACTGCTTTTCTCAGTCTTCTTGGAATTTATACTGATTTACTCCCTCTTATAAAATCAAGGCTCCCTGAGACACTCAAGCTGCAGCCAATATTTGCATCTAGGTTGGGCCTCTAGTTCTTCTGTTTTAGTTGACATTATGTTTCGTGCATTTCATTAGCTGGGTAGATGAAGAATATAAACCTTTTTGAGGTTTGTTCCTTTGGGCATCATCTAGATAGCTCAGCTATCAAGACAGATCATAGTGGCACAGCCCAATGTTACCGGAAGGATTAGACAATATTAGTATCTTGCATTTTATGAAATAAACCATTAGAAAACAGCTTAGAAATTGTCCTATCATTACAATATTTCAATGAGAAAATCAGAAGATAGATCACATGGTGGAATTATAAATTAGGTAATTGCTCTTTTCCTGTAGGTAAAATTAAGTGCCATGATGATGGTGCTGTAGTTCAAATATGCACTAAAGAGTGCAGGAGGTTGACTGGGTTACTTTTTTTCTTACTTTTTGTTCTAAGATCATACCTAAACTAGCCATAAAAGAGAACAGAGAGCACAATTCTAATGCGAGTGCTAACATTACAGGAAATAAAAATTATTCTCATTTATCTACTCATCTTCATTTCACTTTTGTGAGTGAATGCTAGCGTATGACTTGCAACAAATATAAAATTTATGTCCATTCTGTTAAAAATATGTATCTTTGATTTAGGGTAATTTGTTTAAAAGCCTAATGAGTCTGACATTTCAAGCAGGCTACTGCCATTTCTGTTGCTTCTGAGATAAAGTAAAATGTTGGCAGATGACTCATAAAATGAGTTGACCTATGAGGGCGGAACAGATACTCTGAAATGTCCATCTGGAATGATGGGGGGTTTATGCTCTATTGGATATCATAACAAGTTTTTCAGTACAGCTTGATTTGGGCCAGGGACAAGACAACCTGGAAAGACATGGATGCAGTTTCCTGTGTGGAGAGGGTGACAGACAGAAGAAATATCACAGGAGTGATGGAGAGGGAAGCAGTAGTGGGGAACTAGGCACAGCACAAGGGTCCCTGAAGGCACAGTAGTTGTGAGCACAATGCACTGGAATAAGATTATATAAATCATTGAGGGTCAGTTTGACTTCCACAGTTAATCAAATCACACCAGATAAAAGCACCTCCAACATGAGCTTGGAAGGATAGGAAACTTCTACCAACCTGGAGCAGAATATCAGTGGAGGAATGTTACTTTAAACTCATCAGTATTGCTTCCTGGGACATGACTTTTAGTTTCCTATGGTTCAGCTTAGCATATTTACTGTAGTAAAGGAGTGAAATACTTGTGAATACATGTGTCTCTTGCACACCATGGTGGGGAAGTAAATGAATCTCTGCGTGGTCCAATGATCATTAAATAAACTCTTAAAATAAACTCTTGCCCATGGCTTGATATGCTTAGTTATTATCCTTTTCCTTTTTTTTTTTTTTTTTTTTTTTTTTTTTTTTTTTTTTTAAAGCAGTGAGAAAAAACAGTGGAAAATATACTGGCAATGCACAGAGGTGGGTTGGTCTTATGTCACTGGCAGATCATTGGAGATGTTACTGGAGTTTGTCAAGTTATGAAATGTGTTCAGCTTGGACAAGAATGTAAAGACATCACTCTAGCATCTCCCTAAAAAACAAAAACAGGATAATGGTGGATGCGTAACAAGCAATTCAGATATGCATTGTCAAGACTATCTTTAGATGTAGATATACAAACTCATACAACAGAAATTGTAAGGACAGCCCTTACCAATGACAGGAGAGATGATATCAAGCTATGAAGACACAAGTGAAAAAGAAACCTAGGCAAATGAACGGCAACGTGAATAAACATCTTTTATGCAATAAAAGGATTTTCAACTTTGAAGGTTAGTTGTTTTGGTTTTTTTTAAATTATTATATTTGGGGCTGAAGTACTTAATTTTAAATTTATGTTTGTTTTTTGTTTAAAAGACCTTTTGGCTGGCACAGTAAAGGTCTATTATTGAACATATTGTGAAGGGTAAACTTATGGAGAAAAGTCTATGGAAAAAGTCTATGCCAGCCGTAAATGCCTGGAGGTGGCTGAGGAAGTGCTGAGAGAGACTAAATCAAGTGGTTTCAGTGTTTTTGTGAGGAAAAGAATAAGAGCAGAAAAGAAATACCTAACATTTCTTTTGGAAACATAGAACAGGGAAATGGTATGCATTCTATATTAGTTGTGATTTAGGTTCAATATTAACATTAAGAACCAACCTTTACAGTGTGATTTCTGTTGCTTTTTTAAAAATTGATTCTTGTCTGTAAGCCTTATAGGTAATGAGATCTGAGAATAGGAGATTTTTTGGTCATATCTGTCCCTTCTCATCTCAGAGTCCTAACAGAAGGTCACAGACCTAAACAGCTGATTTGGGCTCCTCTTATTTTTGTCACTCTGACTTCTGTAACAATCACCTGTCTCTAAGGAGCTTTGTAAGCAATGCCCTTCTCAAATCAGCCAGGGGCACATATTCAAATAAGAATTGTTTTTCTCTATCTGATTCAACACTTAAATATTAAGATTATTTTTCCCCTGATTATTTTTCATTGCAAAAAGTTATTTTGGAGCTGTTCACTAAGCTTATTTTTCCATCCTTTCCTTTTTAAAAGCAGCTGATCCACCTCAGGAAGATAACTGCTGCAGTGAATGCATCAAACAAAGGTGTGTTGAAAGCAAACAAAATAGTAAAATAAATAAACCCTTTGTCAGAGGTTACAAGCTCAGAGGCACATTAAGCTTTGTGTACAATTTGGCCACTGCTTAAATACCTGTATGATGACATATTGAGGTTAGAGTTCCCAGTGAAGCAATGTTGTGTATCCGACGGCATTTATATTGATTTTATCACCAGATAGCTGCAATGTGACAACTGATGGATTGTAGGGAACACACTTCATTAACTCTCTATGTCTGTCTCTTGCAAGTAGCCTTTTTAATCTGTTCACTTTTTAACACCCCACTCAATAATTTCTCTCCAGAGCATGTATGTCTGACTTGTCCTTTAATGGTCTTTCCAAACGGGGAAATCAATGGTATTAAAAACTCATGGAATGGGATGAAAATAAGGAGCTATAAATTTATGTATATAGTTTTTAAAGTATTTTTGATCCAACAATACAATACAGGAGACTGCATTTTTAAATATTTATAATTATCCTCCTAATTTACATAGCTCTTTTAAAAATTGTATTACTTTCTTCACTATTTCAGTTATATATTTAATTGAGTTTTGCTTGAAAAGAACCTGAAAAGCAAACAATTGATGGGAAAAAAATATTTTTCATTTAAGGAACTTGAAATTACATTCTGGACTTAACAGCATTTTGTCAGATCAGTTGTAACCAAACTTTGAAGCAAAGAAATAAGCATCAGAGATGACAAATTAATAATTCAACTAATTGACAACATAACCATCTTTTGCCAGGCGTTGCCGTCATGCTGGGAAATAATTCAAACTAGAGGCACTTAGTAATGAAATAGGCCTATGTAATTTTCTATTTCTGGTTTATATTTTTTTTGCTATTTGAAACACATGCATTTAATTGCTTCAAACAGTGGGACTTAAACGTTATTCTGATGACTACTGAACTGTTAAATTGATCAGAGCACTGAGAATATGTATATGTTTTTAAATCAACCTACTGGCAAATTTCCTTTGCCTTAATGCTTTCCCATTACCCTTAATTAAATCCTTTTCTTATTCATTACCTCCCAAATTATATCACTAACCCTTTTCTTTCTCATCTTGGTAGTGCCTCCAAAATTTACAAAAATTAATGGCTCCTCAAGCTTTTAAACACTTTGGGCAAAATTTACCACATGTAATTTCATTGGGAACAGATGGAGCTGCACTGGGAATGAATTTGGCTGCTAGAAATTACTGAGCAACTTGAGGACTAAACTATTTGTGCATCCTTCTTTTGCAAACCTGATTTCTCCAGAACTGTTGAGGAAGATAAAGAAGCAAAACTAAAATGCTAAAGATGTTATGATCTCTGTGAGGCATATCCTACCCTCAGTTCACATATGCTGAACTACCAGTGACAGTGATGAGAAGTCTGCCATGGATCAGGGGTAGTCATAAACCTGCGTGTGTTGGTTGGTTGAAGCATCTATTTATCTAAATATATTTAAAGCTCTTTCCCTATAGACATTTTTACTACCTGGTGTGTGTGTTGGAATTGAATTACTACTGCCTTATTTTAGTTTTATGCCTTTGTAACAACATTAAAAGTAACACTTACTCAACATAAAACAATAGAAAACTGATGGTGAATCAGGTCCATTTTACTTCTCTGTAATTGTGCTCTTAAAAAAGGTAGGAAGTATCTGAGAAAGAAGAAAGCAAACAATTGCAAAACCCAGCAACTTCCCCTAAAAGATTATGTTTTCTCTTATTTTTTTTCTCTCCACAACATCTTGATAAAGACTGGCTTGGAAACATGAAAGCAATCTGATTGAAAACTTTACTTTTATATTACTTGTATATTTGGTGATAAAATAGATGTATGGCAGAATTGCTGGAAAACCAGAATGATAGAGAAGCAGTATGCCTGATTAATTCTGAAACATTTAAAACAATAGAAAACTTTTAAAACAATACTTTCTGATAAAAAATGGTACTTTATTACATCAAAATAGCCAGATATTTTTTATATATTTTTTAAATGGAATGCCTGGAAATATTCTCAGTAAACTGTAAACAATTAGCTTTCAGATGCTGGAAATACAGAATGACACATGTCCTAGGAAGGACTGTTTATTACTCGATCTGGTCCAGGAGAAATGGAAGAAGTGTGACAGCTGGCTCTTGTGGGCCCTTGAGCAGATTTCCCTCCAGAAGGCTGTCAGGCAAAACCAACTTCCTTGTTATAATTAAATTACATGATAGATATTGTTGAAGAGCCATCTCTATTGATTCTTAAACATAATGAATTGTTTTGAGGGCCCCAAATGCTGTCATTTTACAAAATTATATGTTTTCCACTTTGTACTTCACTGTTATTTGAAAAATTAATCATAGGGAGGATTCTAAACTTCTCTCTCTCACACACCCTCTCCCTCTCCCCCTTTTAAGCAAATGGCTATCCAGGACTGATTTATAGATAATATAAAATATAACATAATGATACATAACAAAATTTCATTATGCAGTAAGGTTAATTTGAATTACGATTTGTTCTCCCTGGTAGGCAATAGGAGATACTTTTGTTCAGTAACTGCTGCAGTAATTTATACCAGCATTTCATGCCAGCATTCTGAAAATGGCAGCAATCAGATAACCTGAAGGTAGATGGAAAGCTGAAGTGATCTACTATGTTTTAAAGGCATGTACTGTTTGAATGTAATAACTACAATATATGCTGAAAAACTGCTCCTACAGAGCAGTGAAAGATGTAGTGATGCATAGAAGAGGAACTGAGGACAAGTGATATGAAACAGAAATAATGTTTGGTATTTGGTGAATTATTGTACTGTGTGGAAAAGTAAGTGGTTGAAAGACAATAGAGAATCAAGATGATCATAGATCCCACAAGAGACCCAGATTGCTTCCTGGAGAGAAGAGCCTGCGGTGCTCAATGAATGTTGCTCCTGAATGGGCTGCTCTCCTATTTGGAGTTAAATCATAGAATACCAGGTTGGAAGGGAGCTCAAGGATCACCTGCTTCAACTTTTCTTGGCAAGACCACAGTCTAGACAAGCTGGCACAGCACTCTGTCCAGCTGAATCCTAAAAGTGCCCAGTGCTGGGGACTCTACCACTTCCCTGGCGAGATTATTCCAATGGCTGATTGTCCTCATTATGAAAAATTTTCCTCGTTTCTAACTGGAATCTCCCCAGAAGTAATTGTTCCCATCCCCCTCATCTTTTCCATGCGCCTCCTATTGAAATTGGAAGGGAAAACCCTCCTTTCCTGTTTAAAGGAAAGTCATATTTCAACAGCAAAACTTTCAATACAGGATTTGGAAATCAAAGTGAATTTGTATTTTAAAAAATGCTGCAATTTATTCTGAACTGAGTAGTGTTCTGGGAAATTTCCCAGTACTGTGAAATCCTCCCCAAGCTGATGTACAGTAGGTTTTGAGTCTTTTTATTACCACATTTCCATTAGAATTTTAAAAATCCACCTTTTAATCAGATCAGAGTATCAAAACATTTCTAAGGGGGAGACATTCAAAGTCATACAGGTATCATTTCTATAGGTCTGATGTGACATGACAGCCAGCATGTCTTTTACAACATTGAAAGTAACTAATGATCTAACTCACAACTTCAAAATTCCATGGAAGTAAGTTCAGATCAAGCTGCTGGCAAAAGCAGCAGGGATGAGCAGAGGAGGATTCTCCAGGTGAGAACGGATCCTAAAGAGGCATCCCCATGGATTCCTTTCTCCTTCTTACAACCTATCCAGCTACAGGCTTGCAGGTCTTTTTGACATTACTAACATTTTTAAATGTGAAAGCAAAGTAATAATGATTTCAGTCAGGTGCCAAGAGAACAACAAAACACAAATTCTTAAAACCTAAGGAACAGTGTGAGGTAGTTAAAATGATAGAAAGAGGTCAGGTGCAAAGAGATGCTGCTTCTTTCTGTCACAGAAATAATATGTGGGACTATATCAGAGATATATAAAGAAATATTTCAATGGAGACTGAAGCACTTGGAGCTAGGGAACAATGATAGGGTCTCAACCATGAGGATCTGTGCAGATTTTTTCAAGAAATTACTATTCAGATTCTCTACTATCTTTTAAAACTAGATGTAAGAAATACCCATTTCCTGGAATGCAGTAGACTTCAACGATCATAAAATTGGTGCTACAAACAGAAGCAGACTCTGAGAAACTGTGAGTGCAATAAAAGTGACAAGAACTTTGTGATCTGAAAACAAGATTGAGCTCTTGTCTTCTTCAATATTTCATTTCCCCTATAGCAGTTTACAAAATAATCCAAACTTTGCATTTCATTGTCACTACCATTTAAAGAATTTTTAAAGATGAGACACAATCCCTGTCTGCTTTAAATGACACATTTCCAAAAACACTGCTACACATCACAGGAGGAGGTGAAAGCCAGGACAGAATGTGAAGTCTGAACGACAGCCTCGGCCACTGGCAAGTGTTATGAGGTTGTGGGGTTTTTTTCTTCTTAAGAAAGTACTAACCTTTCCAAATGTGAAATATATGAGGACTTCATGCCCTTAACAAATGAATGAGTATGAGAGACAGAAATGGAAACCAGGCCTGGGGGAAAGTTTGATCCCTGGTTCTTAATAGATACACAGAATGCAGTGCCAGTATAATCAGACTGAGTCTGTTGGAGAAGAGAGATGTGTGGCACACCAATTACCGACAGCAGGGAAAATTGAAAGAAATTACATTCAGGGGAGTGTGAAATGTGAAAGTCAAGGAAATAAATTAGATGTTGTATGACCTCTAGTGTAATATGTGGAGAACTAATACATTTAACCTAGTTGTAATCATGTCATAGCTAGACTGCATTAGGAACTTTTTCATTTAAATTTTCCTCTCTATGGCTCTGAGCTCAACTTTATGAAATGGGAAATAACACAGGCAGGTCCTGGAAAGTGAAGCTAAGCAAAGTTTGTGCTGTGCAAAGAAGCCAGGCAAAGAATTTTCTAGTGCTGCACCACTCAAATCCTATGACATTAAATATTAGGGTCACTGGAGGTTTCCCTGAAGAAGAAAAAGACAATCTATCTACTGTGAATTATTGTTAACAGTCAGTAGATTAATGTATCAGTAGATACTTTGGTAGCATTAGGAGACTAAAGTACTTGGTCTAGTTGAAGATGTCCCTGATCACTGGAAAAGGGTTGGACTAGATGACCTTTAAAGGTTCCATCCAACCCACATAATCCTGTTATTCTATGATCTATAGAGTAAAAAAAAAAAACAACCTATGTGGAAATAGCTTTTCTAGTATCAGAAAAGGGGAAGAAGCAGTTGAAATTGCTTGAAGATGTGATTGGGGAGCCTGAAGTATAATGAGATTTCTTCAAAGAAAGGGTGGGTTTTGGCTGACATCTGTCTTAAAGAAGGGTCTAAAAATGAAATTCTGAATGTCTCAGTATGCCTGATACCCGATTTAAGCATTTTAAAACAGTTTATATCCATTACTTAATGTCCCTAGCACCACAGGCTTGGAAAATATTGTCTTTTATTTCTGCTTGATTTCAGGATCAATTGCCATTCCTTCATTTTTCCCTCACGATTTCTGCAAATCATTCTGCTTGTGCCCCATTTGATACCTGTTGCTAATACGGTTAAGCTGATGCAAAAATGCCTTTCAGTAGATATGAATTTTCCATCAAGATTTCTTTTCAAGAAGAATTGTGACTAATCTTCTTGCCCGAAAAAAACCCAAACAATGTATGAACATGAATTTGTAAAGGTACCTGTCTGAGATGGTATGTACATTGGCGGGAGGGAGGAGGGAAAGAGTTAATGAAAGACACTGGCATAGTGGAACAATGCACAAAAACATAGTCTTTTGTCTACAGAGATTTCCATCACAAAGAGAAACAAAGGCTTTGCTCCTGCAGGACAGTTGTGAAGGTGGGTGGGACAGCCCAGTTGTCTCAGAACTTATGTCAATAACCATCTCAATTAATGGTCTGAACAGGATCTAGTTAACAGACAGGATACAAACACTTTAAATGTTTTACTCTGCTGATGGTGGTTGCTAATTGTTATGGACATGTCTGGCTTAAACATGAAATTTTGAGGACCTGTACCCTTTAGAAAGGCTGCCACAAATGATCATTAGCACTGATTAGTTAGAGCTCTAACACTGCTAAACTAGACCTCACTGAAAGGCTCTCTTGTCCTTGAATGACACTGATTAGCCTGACTCTAATGCCCTATTGTATTTAACCAAACTTTGTTTGATCATGTTTAAAACAGGAAAAAACTCCTAATGTTTCAATGTTTCATGTCCTTCTTATTCTTTCATCAGAATGATATCTTTTCTGGCACAGGAAAAAAAAAATTAGTAATCAGATTCTGCATAATTTTGAAATAATTTTACCTAAAATATACCACACCCCTGTATGTAATATTCAAAGCATTTACAACTACTTTTGTCTGAAAGTCTGCTTGTATTATTTGGATAAAGCATATCAAGTTAATGTATCTTTGTTAGCTATCTGTTCACAAGGTAATTTTGGCCTCGAATTTGGAAATTATGTGTGTTGCCTATTTCTGTCCCTTCCTTTTATTTCTCAAAGAAATAAATCAACTTTCATAATTGAAATCCAGACCAATTTTTTCAGTCAGTGAGTCAGTGAGTCAGTCAGTGAGTCAGTCAGTCAGTCAATCCACCCCATTCATCTTCCAGCTCTCAACCCCCATATTTTACATTAAACTGTTCTCCTCTCAAAGGTATAAATGTCCTCATGTCCTTTCTGGAGATCAACACAGTGGGTCTGATGATGAGGTAAGGGTGTGAGCTGTCTTCCCAGCTTCCAGCAGCCACTGTTGCATTGGTTCAGGTTGCTGTCCCTGCTGACCCCAAGGACATGGGACATCCAAACTATCCCCCTGCCCACAAAATACCACCAGCTGTGCTTAATGTCCTGCCCATCACCTAAGTCCTCCACTGTGTCTTGGGCAAAAGTACGGAACTCTTGAGTTCTGAAAAAATGGGGAAATCCCTATCAACATATGATAGAAAAAGGTCTAATATCCATTCTCAGATGTATTTATTTTGATATATTTTGTGTTCATGTTATATAGTGAGTGAACTTTGTTTACTCTTTCTCTTTTGAACAAACTTATCCTTCCAGAAAAACACAACAAATGAAAAAAACAGGAATTAATGCATCTGTACTTCTGTGACACTACTGACCTCATTCGGTTCAATTCAACCTGTCTATAATCTTGAATACTGAGATACAAACTTCAGACACTCAGCTGCTAAATTATTTTCCTCAGCTTTCAGAAGACCTGAGGATAAAATCAAAAGATTTTTCTTGCAAAGACTGTAACAACAGTGTTTTCATTAAGGTAGAGGCAGCATCATAGTAAAGTAAATTCACTGGAGAAAATAAATAGATGAACATAGAGAAAAGAAAGCAAAGTGGGTAGGTACAAAGATATGGAATTATATTGAAAGAGGACTGGAATATAAAATACAGCTGGGACATGGGAGACTAGAATTTCAGTGCAGCCTACAAATAGAAGACATTGAGCTTCAGTGCTAAGAGGTCCTTGAAAAGAACAGGAAAGAACTAGAAGTACACCTAGCTCATGACAAGAATATTCTACTTTTTAGGCCATTATCTCTGGTCATTTAAAGTAAATTTTGGTGACCATTAAGCCATCTCAGAAAGACAATCTGAGGGCCTGAAATGGTTTCCAGAACATGATTAAACTATCATCTGGAGACAGGGTTATGTCGTAGTACACTAGAATAAAACCTGGAATACGGAATTTGATTTTGCTTTTTTGGTTTTGCAGAACATAAAATTTCAATAATTCTATGAGATTCAGGTAATTCCTGGAAATAATCACGTTTTCAGAAGTAAACTTGCTTATTAAAATATTTACATTGTTCCTACCCACTGTATCATTCTAATAATTGCTGTTTCTTACTTAGATCATGCAATTTGGAAAATCTGCCTTTTAACGTGTTTAAACATCACTGGTGCTGTTCATGAGTAACAGATATTTTCATCCCATGGAAAAGAAAAAGGATGTTTAGCAGGTGCTTCCATGATCCCCAAACCTGTGTGTTGGAAACATTCTATGCTGCATGAGGCATGTTGTAGGGACTCTAGGAGGTGACACTGGAAGAAAAATACACTTCTGAGGAAATGATAATTAACCTGACAGGCCACTTGATATCCAGTGGTGAAAGCAAACTTTCCCAATTAATCAGTGTGACATCCAGAGGTCATTCACCAGCTTTTCATATATCTTTGCATCTCTGAAGATGAGAAAATGTATGATGAAGCTGACTATCATGACTTCCTCCTTACCTTTGGCCTCCACTGAAACACATTGTTAAAAGGCTGTCAGCTGTTGTTTCAGCCATTTGAACTGAAGAACAGGCAGTAGGTGGTGCTGCCTGTCAGATCACTCCTGCCTGGGCACTCTATTTCCTACAAGAGGAAATGTCTCTTCTCAGCAAATCAGTGTTTCATCAGCTGACAACAAAAAGAAGACTAGGGAGAAGCTCCATCCCTTATTTGATGCAGAGGAAACATAGTGACAAGGGATGAGGAAAGGGCTGGGGTGCTGAGGTGCGTATTGTGTTCTTTGTCTTGGTCTTTAGCAGTGGAACTAGCTGTTAGAAAGGCAGACCCCTGAGCTGGAAGACAGGTAGGGGGGCAGAATGAGACCTTCACAATCCAAGATGAACTAGTCAAGACCTGCTACACCACTTATACATAAATCTATGGGGCTGGATCGATTACACTGAAGAGTAGTTAAGAAGTTGGTGATATGCTCACCAAGGCTCTTTCCATCATTTACCAGAAGTCCTGGATAACTAGTGAGGTTCCCATGGACTGGAGGGTAACAAATGTGATGCCCATCTACAAGAAAGGCCAAAAGGAGGATCCGGAGTACTACAGACCTGTCAGCCTGACCTTGGTGCCAGATAAGGTAATCTATTACACACAATATAGAGGACAACCAGGAGATCATGCCCAATCAGCAAGGGTTTACGAAAGGCAGCTCCTGCTTGATGAGCCTGATCTCCTTCTATGACAAGATGACCCACCTAGCAGATGAGGTAAAGGCTGTGGATGTTGTCTACGTGGACTTCCATAAAGCCTTCAATACAGTGTCCCACAGCATTCCCATGAAAAACCTGGTTGAAAATGATGACAACCTTCTCATCCCATTCCTCCAGGCTGTCTGGATATATATAACTGAATGGATCTTGCAGATTTGGTGGTGCTGTCCTGAACTCCTCAGATAACATTGATCCAAAGATGCTTCTGATGAGCTGCAGACTAGAATATTCTGAAGCTTATCAGCAGAGGAAAATACAGTTTGTTCCTTCAGGAAAAATTAATTTGCTCATAGAAATGTATGAAACTGTTAGAAATTAATCCCTTTGAGCCCACTTATATCACGAACTGTCACACGTAGAGGGGATGGCAGCATATAGCTGTTTAATGCCATGTTAGAAGGCCATGTTGCGGACAGCACATTTTATATTTTATGACATTTTTCAGTATTGATGTAACCAAGCAGCATTATCTCCAGCAAAAGGTCTAGATGCCACTATACCTACATGGCTTAGAAGAATGTACTTTCATATCTACATATGAAGTCTCCAAGACAGATAAGACAGTCGTAGACACACTTTGGAACCTTTGCCCTCCACCTTGTGCTTGACTGGATATAAGCATATCAAAAACATTTTAAAAAAATATGAAAACCACTTTTTGTGAACTTTAATGATAATGAACATGATGGCTCTGAAAAGAACTGACATTAAAATTACAAGGAATCCACACCAAAATGTTGAAATTGCAGAAATAGGAAAAATAGGTAAAATATTTTTCACATTCACTGTGGATGTGCATCAGCCCTTGCTTTCCTTAAAGACTGTGAAGCTGTCACTTAAAGACTGAAGCCTGTTGAACAAATTAGGTCTGAGAAGGGCTTTACATGGGCATATTACCTTCATAATGACTGAAATTTGTCGACCGATCGTTTTAGCTGATAATTGCATATGCCCTGTCAAAGGGGGTGATATGAAGAAAAAAAGTATAGATTATAGAATGTTATAGATATTTATCTGATTTTTTGTTAATTTACCAACTGCCAGTGAAGTGCCTTTTTGAAGTCAGATAACAGGGCCATTCCCTGCAATAAAGATGAAAAAAAAAAAATACAGTTTGGATGTGTCTGAATTCCTTTACATTAAGCTTCAGGATGCTAAACAGCTTAATTTATAAGTTAAGATCTATAAGGTCATAAGGAAAACACTGGACGCAGTGAGTGGACAAGAGAGAGAACATATTATGGGGAGCCCTGAGGTTTTAGGATTTTTCAATTAATAGAGGATGTGAAAGCTAATTTGAAGGAAGTAAGACATTCTGAGTTTGAAGAAAAGACATGGAATACCCTCAAGTGAAAGAACTCCCAAGGAAAGACTTATTGCTTAAGGAGTACCACATCATAGTTCTGTTGTAATGCAAAGAGCTACAGGGGAACTAATAGGCTATGACGTTAGGGCATCTACTGTCCTCACACCAAGATTTTGCCAAGCTCCATCTTTTCTAACAACATACAGGCATCTGGATATCTTTATCTACCATTTTTCTTTTCCCTAGGGAGGACAAATACTGATAATCAGTAACTGAAGGTTTGGGGTTTTTTTATTGTATGAGAAATAATAACCTTAACTGTCACATAAAACACAGTAACTGAAATGCAGGAAATTCCACTTAATCAGTTAAGTTCTTTACTGTGAGGGTGGTCAAATGCTGGAACAGGTCATCCAGAGGGAATACAGAGTCTCTATCCCTGAGGATACCCAACAACCTGGGAAACTTGCTCTTGCTTGTACTTTCTGAGCAGAAGAATTGGAAAAGGTGGTTCTCCAAGGTGACTTCCAACCTCAGTTGCTGTGTTAATTTGGTTAGAAATGTCAGACCTTAGAAGATGGCAGTACTGGTTGTTTGTTCCAAGAAATCCCAAAGTCCACATCTAACATAGCTTCAGGCAGTTCAGATAAAACCTTTCTTCTGCAGTTAATACCAACACAGAGAGAAGCACAACCAGAAAGTTGAAGTCTGCTTTAGAATAAGCACTCCAAACAAGGGCCGGTACACCAAAAGCAAAAATATTATAATTTTTGAATTACTATTGTTTTTAAGGAATATCTAGAAAAGTTACTCGTCGTTACTAATGACTGAGTTTTTGATCTCATATTCATAGTTTGAAGCAAGGCAGACAAAATTTAATTTTAAGAAGTCCTTAAGGAGAGATGTATAGGAGTGACAGAGGGCATATATCTCCATCTTTTTCAGGCTATTGTTATACCACCAGGTTTTATATGACAGGTGTGAAGGATAAAATTAGTCAATTACTGAAAAATAATGAGCAATGTGAAGATGACTTGTCTGTATTACAGTCCACAGGTGCTGTTGCATTTGATGGAAAATAACTATCTCAATTATCATCTTGGCACAAAGAATAATGTTTGTGAGTCATAATTAAAGCAAGGTTTTTTTAACTGATTTTGCTTTGCTTTATGACCGGTAACCTGCAGGTGAACATGAAGTTTCACTTTTAAGACCTACTTCAGAATCTAGACCAGAGGTAACATATAACATGCTCCTCATGCTCCTTTGTGCATTTAGGAAAGACCTGTCTGCCTTGTTCCGATAAGCAGGAAAAAAATGTGGAAAAAAACCCCAAAACAATGTGAAGGGAATAGTTTTATAGGCTCCTTATTCTGTCATACTTATTTATGCTACTTTGTTACTACGTTAACAACTTTAAAAGGCTTTTGAGCTACTTCACTCTGTTTGTCTAATTACTGGCCTCTCTTTTCGGGAAGTAGTGATATAAAGCATACTGCAAGCACCGGAATGAAGTCATTAATCAAATTGTAAATTTAACTGTCGCAGGAGCTACAAAAAATTGGCAGGAATAGCTGGTGGGTGGTATGAAAGTGTTTCTGGCAAAACTTGACTTGACTTGTGATGTTTTGCAAACAAGTCACTACTTCATGCAAATTGCCATTACCATTTCTCATCTCTCAGGTATCTCGCTAAGAACAAATAGAAAAGGATGGCATCAACTGCCATCACTGCCTATGCATGGGAGGCTTGCTCAGGACTGGCAGGGTTGCTCCTGCCACCCCATAAAATATTGGCAGAAGCTCAGGGCTCACATTAAAATTACCACAGAGCCCTTCCACTTCCAAAACAATTCTCCCATCTACAACTCCTGGGCCAGCAGCAATGCTCACCAGAATGGAAACTGCAGCTTCAATTTTCACTTTTCTGATACTGCACAGAGCTCCACAAAACTGGATGCACATGTCTAAAAACTTATTTTAGAAAAAGACTTATGTCACTGCTAACTTTGGATATATAGACACAGTTTTGATTCCTTCAGCTTACTAAAGGTTCAGAGCTGAAACTGTAAGGGCAGGTAGTTCCAGAGCTACAGACCCAACAAAATCTGTGGCTTTCCTGGCACTGTGAAGCTCATGGATTGAGACTATAAAGCAGGGTTTCTGATAGTGAGAAATATTAACATGTTTTTCTTCTATTCATTTATATATGTATATATATATTTAACTTCTTATTATTTTAAAATGTCTTTGAGGTTGTTTGCCCTTCTGCCAAATTTGAGGAAAAATATTTACAAATAGACACTAAGGTTGAGAGTTGTAGGGAAATGAGACAAGCAAATACGTGTAAATATTCCATTATCTTAGAAAAATCAAACTAAAACTTACCAGTTTGAACCCACATTTTTTTTTATATATAAACAACCACCATAAATATTATTCTTCTCGTGTTCTTACTTCTGAGACATACCCACACTTCCACCCTTGTGTTGTAGAACACCTCCTTCTTCCATAACTAAAACAAGTGAACTGGAATTCTCCTTATAGTTTAGCTTTCTGCTGGCAAGTTATCTGCTAGCAGAAAGCAATTGTTTTAATGTAATGACAGGGAAATTAATCCCTAATATTTAGTCCACTTTCAGATATTTTAGCAATCTACTCAAAACATTCATTGTAATTTAAAAGGAAATATATTTCAAGGGAGGTTTCATTAATACACAGACTTCTTTCAGTTAATATAATGTTCTGAAAACAATGTACTGAAGTGCTAGTGTATTAATACTTTGGGATTGGCACATTAACAGCCTTGTTTAGACTGAAGAGTCTTTGCATAAATATTACTCATTCATAGCATGTAATTCACAATTCATGTCTGACACCTGATATCATCAATTAATGGGTACAAACTTGCTTAAAACAGAAGAGCTGGATATATCCTAAATAATTTTCTATCTACTAAGGAAATGAAAATGATATGATAGTATGTCTGACTTGTCTAATGATTTTTAATCTAGTTTAGGCTTAACTGAAATTAACCAAACTTTCAGGTTATAAAGATCTAAGAGCGTTCTGGATTCTCTCTACAAGAGGGAAGCAGGCTGATGAAAGATTCAAGCTTTGTGTTTTGTGTTGATCAAATTATTTATTGTTGCAAAATTGACAACTAGTGAGATATTTCCCAAAACAAGTCCTATTTGTCCAGCATGACTGAGTCACTATTTGGGTTGCTGATAGGAGGGTGGAGGAGAGGAAAGGCTGAAAAAGAAAGAGGCCTTTCAATTTGGAAAACATCCCTCCAAAACATACACTTTATTGTCCTAAAGATTGAATAGCAGGCTGATCCTTGGCAATGTCATGACACTTTTATGCATCAGTGTTACAAAGGGTTCAAGTTGTGTTGCCTGCCACTGTTCCTCTGTGTCTTTGATGCTGGTTTGCTTTAGAGTAAAATAAAAAGTAGCAGACGGGGACTCAAAGGCCTGTTGTCTGTACAAAGACCTGTTTTCAAGCTGAAGCAGCACTAACAGATGCATGGCTTGATTCCTCCTTTGAACCAAAGGAAGCAGGAGTATTTTTGAAAAGAAATCAAGTGCTTGTTTCCCCTGAACAGCATGATAATTTTGGTGTTCAGAGTGTAACCTAAATCGCAATATTTGAATGAGGTGAAAAGTGGTGCTATGTAATTGAAAGATGGTGGAATGGGTGCATACAGACAAGCACAGATCAAAGAGAGTATCACAGAAGTACCTGTGGGAATAAAAGGGTAGAAAGAGATCTGCAAAAGATGATTGCAAAACAGAATAAGGATGAAGCAGCTACTGTGATCTAAGGCAGATTTGCATAGTAACATGTCATAGGGTAGTAGGACTTGATTATGTTTTAGAACTGTGAGACAGTCTTGCATAGACTCATAGATCATTTTAGGTTGGAAGGGAACTTTCAAGGTCATTTAGTCCAAACTCTCTGTAGTCAACAGAGAGATCTGCAACTAGAGCAGACTGCTCAGAGCCCCAGCCAACCTCACCTCAAATATGGACAGGAATGGGACATGGACCACCATTTCACAATGGAATATTGCTTTGTCCTCTTCCATTGTTGTGGTTTTAATTTAATAGCAGGCATCCAGAAACAGGATTTGCTATCATGAGGAATAATCTGATATGGGTACCCCCAAGAGAGCATGGAGATGTAAATTAGCCATTAAATTGTAGCTGTACTACTCTAAAAATAGTGTCCAAAATATTAGTTAAAACAAGAACTAAAACCATCCTCAAATAAACCTTGCAATAGAATTCCTAATAAGGGCAGATTATATCAAATAACTGTGTAAATTGCATGTGCAGTAACAATCTACCCCATAACCCCAAATGTTCAACTTTTACTGTAAACAAGCAAACTGAAATACAAAGCAATTGTTTTGGTTTTTAACTGAGAAGCAAAAAGTGACAAAGAAATCCTGAACAAAGCATAGCAACTTCCTTTTACTACAGTACCTGTAATATAACATTCCTCTTATTTTGTTATGAGGAAATCATCACACTTTAGTTGAATCTATCTTTCCTTTATAAATAGCAAGTTCCTAATGTTAATAACGTAATCAATATGCTCTTCAGCTAAAGCCATGTATTCACATTTTAGGTCTGGGCTAGAACTCAGACTTCCACTTTCCACAAATAATGATCATGATTCTTCTATGAAAGAAGTAAGGCTTACACGCCAACCCATCCAATTACACACTGGGCATTAAAAAAAAAAATATTATGAACGTTTTTGTAGACTCAAAAGTTACATTGATGTTTTTAAGTTTTCAGTCAAAAATTCTGAAGCTATTTATTTTTTCTTCATCATAATTTGTTTGTTTTCTGATAACAAGTGACACTTTTGGTAACTATCCAGGCTAAGTGAGCCAGTATTTAGCCAGTAGTACTCTTGTGCTCATCTGTGTCAGTGCACATTTACTGCTGCCTAGAAGCAAGAAGGAGAACTACAGTCGCAAGATGTGTCTGATTTGTACTAAATCCAGTCATGCAGATTAATTATTATGGCTTGCTCTGGGATGTGTCTTAAACCTCACTGAAGTCCATTATGCTACAGTTAGAAATAAAAAATTGAACTAAAAATTAAGGCCATAATTTCTTTTTTTTTTTTTTCCCCTTCCAGTTTTTAACTAAAGCCAGCTTGCCATATGTTGAATTTCATGCCTATAGAAAATATTTGGGATAGAAAAGTCTAGACTGTGTAAATAGAGGAAACAAAATGGCTTCCATTACAGATAATGGATGAACATGTATTTGAATTAAACATTTAAATGTGGCTAATTAACTCATTAACCTTTACGTTAACAATTATATCTCACACTGTGCACTACACTTCTGCTATGCTGTGGTTCATGGGATTCTTAATTAAATCTAAGTCCAGTGGTCTTTCAGAGATTTCCCATTAATTCCACTATTACCACCCACAAACCGGGTGAAAATATTCCTCAGGTCTTGGTCTTCTGATAAGCTTATGATTACACCCATCCCTGCAAGAGCAGTGGTTTGCCTTTAGCCATTCTGTTGCAAACACAGAATCCTATGGCATTTAATTAGAGAGTCTATTTAAGAGTATGAAGCCAAGGCATAGGAAGAGATTTGTGACAATGATTAAGTTTTCCACTACCTCAAGGTGCTTGGCTTTTCACAGATCTGTGTTCTCCTTTGCTGTCTCAGAATGGCTCTTCTGGGTCCTGTTCAGAGTTCTGCAGTGCTCAATCCCTATTAAAATTCCTGTCTTAGCTCCCAACTTCTGTGTTTCTCTGCTTTTCCTTTCTGAGTTAACTTGTAGATGAGGATCAGGATGCTACTTCAATATTTGGAAATGTTTCATTTAAAAACTCCTAAAAAATATAACAATACAGCTGCAATTACTGGAGCTGCAAAATGTCCAATGCTCCCTGTATTACTAATGCTTACTGTTTTAACCTCAGGTAATTACACAGCACCTGGTAGTCAATCATGGAATTGCCCCTGCTGAACCAGTATAAATACCAGAGAGCTCAACTGACCTAGCACAGCCCTGATCAGCTTCTCCTGTGGGACATAACCCCTCACAAGATCTGCAGCACAGTAAAGCACAAGGTTTTTCTCAGGAATGTAAACCAGGTTTATAATACTAACATATCACAGTATTCTTCAGATGTGAACACTGACAGCCAGAGTCTCTAGGAGGCAAAAACCTCTTAAATCATCTTTTCCTGGAATCATAAAAAAGAAAGGAAAAGTTAATTACTGGAGCTCAAGATGTATGATAGCTTTTTAAGTGTAACTATTCAATGACAGAAACAATTTAAGAAGTTATTGCAAAAATTATGACATTAGATTTATGTCTTCTCAGTTTTTGCTCTTTTTCTTTTGGCATTCTTCCAGTTCAGCAGGTACAATTTACTGCCAGACTATCAGTCTGTTTCATTAAAATAGCTTATATGACTCTTTTTATAATTTCCCCCCCCACACTCTGTTCAGGATGTACTAGAACATTTCAAGATTTGGTGCTTGTTGCACTGATGGAAAATATGGGGCATCTCTCAATAAAACCTCACAAACTTCCTGTTTCTGCCATTTAATACCCTTCCCACTCCTAACAATTATCCAGCAATGCTTATTCTAGTTTAAGAAGCTTCACATTCGACTCAAAGTACACTGTAAACAGTTCTTGCATTCAGGAGAGAGGAGTATTGTCATTTTTACCTTGCTTTTCATCATTTCTAGATGTAAATAAAATAGGTAGAGTTCTTCTGGTTTGTGAATTGCAAGTAGAGATAACATAAACTTTTGGTAGAGTAACTGGCAATAATATCAAAATAGAAAAATGCACTTAATTATTCATGGAGAAACATACACATGGGCTTACTTTAATACTTCCTAGGAAAAATTACAAGCCTCTTTAATTCTGTGTTCAGATATTGGCTTGGAGTAGGGTCCAAAGGAAGATAAATATCCCCTGGGAACACAGCTGATTCTTCAGAAATGTTGAGCCAACCCTTGTTGCCTAGAACACAGCTGCTGATGTTTCCTTGACCTCAATTGACTTACCCAAGCAGATGTACAGTACGGAAGTACTGAAAAACAGACTTTGCGCTGACAGGACAGTGTAAACCAGTGTTTCCACAGGGAATTTCAGTTTTCTGTGAAAAGTCCTTTCTTTTGTCCATCACAGTGATCTTGCACTATTTGAACTCTGAACCAAGCTACTGGCAGTATAAATGAAATTTCAGTTCAGTATTTTATGTCACTCTTAGAAGCCCTTCATGCTTTTTTCTTTTTTTTTTTTTTTTCCCTCCATGGGACATCAAACATTGGACTGACAGCCCTATTTTCCAGAGCTTCCTTAAGTGACCCACTTGTAGTTTTAGTAATCAACTGCTCACCTACCTCAACTTACTAATATTTATAGCCAAGTAATGTTGTCAACAGTTATTAAAGAGTTACTGAATAGTGCAGCACATCTCTGTGACAGACTAATGAACTAATGCTAAATGGGAAAACTTTGGTCTATTCCTATAATATTTTCCCTTTGAAGGGTCTCATTCACTTTGTGTTACACTGATGAATGTGATGTGTTTATAGATCTGTTACCAGAAGTTTCTATTTATGAGGATTTTATTTTGATTTTCCAGGGGTTTAAGAAAGGCTATTTGACTTTCTTTTAGTTGCAGTTCCATTTTAGGAGCTTTATAAAGACTAAGAAGACTCACAATCAACTTCCAGATTGTGATAAACTGTTAATCGAGACAGAGCATGGTGGAATTTACTGTGAGAGCTCACCATGAGCTGAGCCCATGCTGATTATTTTTCTGAAAAGAAACAAATAACCTTCCTGCATATGACCTTAGATCTCCTATCCCTTCTGAAGAAACATGCTGTACTTCCTACCTTTCCTGGGCTGAGATCTAATGGTAGAAATTAATTTGAAACTACAAGACAATTGTATTTCCTCATCCCAATCTACTGTTTACATATCCTAAAGTGGCCAGAAATTATGAAGAAGCAAGTCTATGAGGGTGCAAAAACAAACAAAACTTTGCTATGATTTCACAGAATCACAGAATGTTAGGGATTGGAAGGGACCTAGAAGTTCATCTAGTCCAACCCCTATGCCAGAGTAGGATCACCTAAACTAAGTCACTCTTATTTATGCAAAAGTGTAATCCAAATTTTATTTCATTTACTCAGGGAAAAATCTCTGTATCTTATGTATTTATTTTTTTTTTTCTATCTACTGAACCTCTCTAAATGCAGCTAAACTTGTCCTGATGCTGTTTTGATCTGAATCTCAAATGCAAGCAGTGTCACTGGATAAACACTACTAGTTTGTCATCTTCTAGGAGGAATAGCAAGGAAGGAACATCTGCCAAAGTCATGGAGTTGTTCATTCACTGGAGACAGGGAGAAGTTCATTGCTACTGCCTCTTCTTGGGTAGTTTTACGACTTAAGAAATTCTCCTTTCTACTAACTTATTTGATGTTTAGTTGACTTGTTGCTTAACAAATGAATTTAAATGTTTTGTCTAATCAGATTAATTTGGTTTTAAGGGAAAGGAAGAATTTAAAATAAAACTACACACAAATAAACCCCAGGAAAGTCAGAGATGCAGTTAGCATAACAAACTTTTTCTGAATTCAAAGCCAGACTGTATTTATATTTCAAACAAACAAATTGAACATTTTTTTTTGTTTTGTTTTCATTGGGCTTTCTTTTAATGAAAAGCTCCTATTTATTATGCAAAGCAGAAAATATCAATGCCATGCCTAGATGAATCTCAAAAGCTCAGTAAGATGAAAATTAACTTGGGGGGTGAGGGATGTAAGGACACAAGAGTGAAAACAAATGCAAATCTGTCTGTACGGAGTTGTCTAGCAACTGGATATAAAAGAATCTTTTTGAGTAGGTTCTGTTAATCCACTAGGGTTTGGGTTTTTTTGTGTGTGTCAGTTTGTTCAGGCTAGATACACAGAAACTTTGCAAACAGGATATGTACAGCTTCTTCCAACTTACTTCCAACTATCCCCTCTCCCCGTTCCTTCCATCATCATATTATACTTTTCCATGCTGGTGATTTTTGAAGCCTTGAGCTGCTGATATGCCCCATCTCAATGCTCCAGCCCGTCTGCATTTTCACTTTCTCAAAAAAGGAAGAAAACCATATTGAAACCAAAGAAACAGCATGTCGTACAGCTACATCTAAACTAACCCCATGTTTAGGGAACTTGTTCCCCTTTTGGATATTGCTCTGTATAGTTCTCTGATGTCAAAACCTCAGCCTCAGCTCCCCAAGTAGGTGCTGTTCCCCTCCCTTATCTGCTTCCAGCTCCTGGCTTCCAATTCAGGTTACTGTCAGCTGCTGCTTTTGCTCTTCTCCCTCTGGGAAAATCACGGAGCTGCACTCACTGAGGGTATGAATTCTCTTAAGAAACAGCCAGTTTAGGCTTTCCAGTTCTTTTTAAGACTGTAACGACTTGGGTAAACAGCTGAAGATCTGGTTTGTTTCCTGTACTCCCTTCACATCTTATTTTCAAATAAGCATCACTTAGTTTGAGGGCTTTCAGCTCCCTTGTTCTAACCTAATGGTTCTGCTTTCACATGCCAAGTTATTAACTGGAGGTATCAATCTGAATCTCACTTAGTGTCTTAAAAAGGCAGGCCACATTTTTTATAACTCCTGCTAGACAGTGTGTCTGCTTTATATCAGATATGATTTAATAGAGTTTTTAAAGCTAACCTGTCATCTGTCTTATCTGAATATGAAAAGAAGCACGTTTGCAATCTATGTACCTTAGACAGACTTTCATTGTCCCAGAAATCTCTTACTGAAGCATCTATTCAAGCATACATGGGGTTTTAAAAATCTAAATGCCACTTTCCTATGTACAGATATCTTAAAGTTTGTTTGCTGGTTTCTGCTTTGCTGCATATCAGGTCTGAGAATAGTGTATTACACAGGCACCCTGCAGTAGGGGAGGATTTGAGAAATATATTGGTCTGCTCCAGAATCCATCATTTATTAATCACTGTGCTGGGTGCTGCTCCTGCCATCTATCCTCAGCCACAGCCTGAGTCTCTTCAGAAGCAGATATTCCTGCTTATATATTTTTTTACATCCTCCAGCAGGAGTGAAGTCAATCAGCTTCAATCAATGCTGATACTGTGAAACACAAAAGCAGGACATCAAAATAGGAAGATTTGAGGGCAAGGTTGCTTTATGAATACAGGAATAATAAACTCCAGCTGTGTCCTGCCAGTGGCTACACAATCCATTTTATTGGTTTGTTTGTTGGTTCAGGGCTTCTCGGTGTCTGTGTGTATCTGAATTCAGCCTTACATAGCTAAATCGAAGAGTTTGCCTATAGAAAGGATTCCATCTTCGAGGTAGAAGATCCATAACCATAAATGAGTTTCTTTCAATAGCTATGTGAGTAGCAGATATCCATTTCTTAGGAACAAGCTTCACAAACAAGCCTCTACAAACATCCTTTGAGGAAAACAGAAGCTTTGAAAAAGATATAACGATCTGCTGGTTATGGACATGCACTGGTTTTGATATCCATCAGCTTTATCTTTTTTTTTTTTTTATCAATTTCTCTACAATATGACTAAACATTGGTTTGCAAACTGCAGTACATCATGTACTGGTACTTCAAGGGCTACATTTGGTGTTCTGATCTGTCTAAAGAGCTCCATTCCTTTCCTAGGAAAGTCCATGTGCTATTCTGAGTGTCCATCAGACTCAGAGGGGGGAAATGCCTGTCCTTTGGAGAGTGGGCTAGGGACTGTTGAGAAGTGCTGGGCCATCCCAGCCTATGATAACTCAGAACTCACTAGGAAAAAAAAAAATAGTGACAGAAGTAAAAATTACACATGCATCTCTATTTTGATCTGTTAAAATCAGTTCTCCATCAAGAGGTATTTTCATACTTGGAAAACTTAAAGGATATAGAAATATAAATTCAAATTCTAGCTACATGTAAATTTTTATAAGATATTTTATCTTAGGGGATATTTTATAGGTATTTCAGGGAAATATTTGATTGTGAAAGATTTCCAATAGACTTGCTTAGATTAAACATGTGAAAATGTATATCTGATATGATTTCCAGTGCTTTCAAGATAGTTTTGTGAAGTTAGTAATTTTGATGACTGTTCTATCAATTAAGAGAGAACTATTGCACAAAGTCCTCATGTATAAGAGAACACAAAGTGTACTTGTCCTATGACACTTTAAAAGTTGTGAAAAGTTGTGAAAGTCCTGAAATTTCCTGAACCTGGTAATCCAACATTTTGATGGGAAGCCCTACAACACAGGAGGACCAAGTAATGGTTTATGTGTTTGTATATATATGAAAATTAGGTGCACTCTTAATGTGGCATCAGTAAAGCCTGTAACCTTTCGTGGAGCTTCCTCAGTTGTGGAACTTTCCTACAAACTGCTTCTAGTGATTTTTAAACAAAAGTACTAAAAATCATGATAGTTCTGTCACTCATAGCATCGTATCATCCAGTTTAAATTACAAATGTTTAGGCCTTTTGGAGGACATAGTTACTAAACACTTTAAAAAAAAATAAAAAGTTTATGAAATTTTTCTTTATTAAATTTAAAATATTTGCGGAAGAACAAAATCTTTTTGAAGCTGAGAAACTAAAAATGTAACATTACACTTTAATGCAAAATATCAGCCATTTATGAATATTTATATGTGTTGTTAAGTTTCAAAGTATCAAAAGTTTTTAAAATCTTAGACCAAGTATTGGATCAGGATGTTCCTGCCTTTCACCATATAGTCTGTTATAAGCTACTAGAATACCAGTCTTTTTTTTGAGCATTTCTGAAATCTCCCATAACTTCCACATATTGGTAGTGTAAAAAGGCTCTTGCTGACCTTTGCTCCTGTTCAGACCAAGGTCACTATTCTATCTTGTACCCCGCATTGGGGTGAAGTAAGTAAGAAGTGGCACGTGTGGGAGAGTGTTCCCACATAGTAGGAATGATGTGTTCCTTAACCTGGTTCCAGGACCTAGCTCCTGAAAGCAGTTCCCATCTGCTGCTGAGTCTAGTCTGGGACTTCCCTGATGCCTGCTCCACAGCATCAGTTTTGATAGTGATGTGATTGCCATCAGGGGGATTGGGTTTGATTATCCTTATATATATTTGTATAAATTTCATTTTATTGTTATTTTCATTAAAGATGTGTTATATTTCTTTTCCAATCCCTATGTCTCTCTTCCTTATTCTCTTTCCCTTCCCCTTTGGGAAGGAAGAGGAGTTAACAAAGAGCGTCTTTCACTTTTCTAGTGGCCAGTCTAGCCTCTAAACATTGACAAGACAATAATGCACTGCAAGGTGTGATATTCTCATATCTACCAGATCAATCTCCACTTATAAATTGGTTGTAATAGAAAGTAAAATCTTGAGAGCTGATTGCCTTCAGTATGATGAAAATTATAATATTGGACTTTATCACTACCTCCTGGGATGCCTTAAAGCTTAAATAGCACATAAATGCAGCTTGTTTTACAGTGGGCTTGAATGATAATTGCTTTTGCTCTTTTTTTTCCCTGAAATGTCCATGTAATGCTAATGGTGCAAATGCTGATAAATGATCACATTTTCCTTCCTCCCAATAGCATTTCAATCTGCAGTCAGACTCGGTGCCATGTTCTTTATTAGTAAAATAGACTCCTGTATCAAACAAGGTGAACTGAACAATTGCTGTCAGTGATAACACATACAGAGTCGAATTCAGCTTGAGATTTCATCACTGATGAAAAATATTATGATAATCCTTAGCTTTTACAGCACCATTCTATCAGAATCTTCATAATGGTTCACTATGGTACATTGACTCCCTTCACTTATTTTGGTCATTTAAACTAAGGAATGGAGTTGGTAGAACATTTTTTTTTTATCCTTTTAGTAAAAACAGGTTAACGGAAATGTTTGAGAAAAATCTTTATTTGAATCATTGGAAATAGCCTTTTGGGTATTTTAGAGATTTTCAGGAGGAAATGACAAAAAGATATGTGCTTCATACTGTACATTTTTGTTCCATGCCTAAAGAATACTAACATTATTTCTTGCAGATAAGTGAAGAGAGAGGCAGAAATACATTATCTACATTTCACATGTTTGTACATTGCTTTGTTTGCACACTGGCTATTTTTTATTACAACATAATCATACAGTTATATCTTATAAAAGCAGTTTAGTCAGGATCACTAGGTAACACTACCTCTGTCAGGAACAGGACCCAGAATAATTGTTATGCTTCTCAGCCCAAAGTCATAGGTACTGGTCATTTCTTCCTTGCACATTATATTAGCTCTGAAATATTCATGGTGATTAATAGTAATGTTGGATCTTTCTTATTCTAGCATGCAATAAGGTTTTTGCTATATCCATTAGAAATTATAAAAGAAATTGTACGAAAATGAAAAAAAAATTCTAAATAAGAGTTAAGGTTCATTGAAATTAATTCTTAATCAATTTCATCTCCATAAAATCTCTAAAATAATTATCCAAATGTTCCTATAAAACTCAATTTTATTACTATTAAAAACATGTAGAAAATACAGTCATCTGTGTGAGAATCTACATTAATTCCAAATAACTGAACTCTGCAGTTACAGAGTACAGGAAAAAGTTTAAAGTGTCTCAGCAAATTAAATTGTATATAAATTTACTGACTAAATTTATAATACTGTCTTCAAACATGACATTTATAAATGGGGTTATCCAAAGGTGCATATATTTGGGCCCCTGTGAGAATAAACAGGAGAGAAAATAGTTGAATTGAGCCTGATTTCTTTCCCTGAAATATCTCAGAACTAAATTTTCAGACTTGTACAAAATGACATAAGAAACTTAATCTTACACATAAAGCTCTAGGACAGCAAAAATATATGCAGCAAGTTATACACAGATTAATGCTCTGGGATCCTGTGCAGAAAGAATGACCTAGAAATATAGTGTTTGTAACTTTACCTGTTTATTCTTTGGTACAAACAATATATTTGCAAATACAGGCTGCATGACAAGATTTATTGAGTGGGAAGTTCTTTCAGAGAGAGAGATCTAATTAATTATAAAACAACATGTATTTATTAAATTGAAGAATTAAATTTTTGTGATTATGAGGCATGCAGAGACTTATGGTTCACGTATTCTGAGTAGTAAGATTTCAGCCTGAATCTTGAATTGCAGACATGAGGTAAGAGTTAATAAGCTGAAAAATATCCGATTTGGGTACTTGAACAAAAGCTGAGGAACTCTGGATATTGGGAGGCCTTGATACTGCTGACCTAAGTGGAATAGGATTTTTTTGTTGTTATTTTTGGTTGGTTGATTGGCTGGGGGTTTTTTTTTTGTGTGTGTATGGTTTTTGTGTTATGGTTTTTTGTTTGTTTTGTTTGTTTGATTCATAAGTTTTCAAACTTAGTAGGAACTAGAAATTTGGATTCCTAACCAGCCACAGTGAATAGACACTCCTATAAATACTCCTTTAGAAACTGCAAATGTTCTTTATGAAGGCTGAAGTCTCAAGAACTGGACACACTGAACACACTTCTGCAAAACATCTTAACGATAATGCATCTTATGATATTCATGCATAAGCAATAAAATTATGAGCAATAAGATTCCATAAAATATAACTAACTTCCCATAAAATATAAATGATTTTAAACACCAGTAACTACATAAGAGTGGTGATAGTACTTTAAAGTCTACTACAGATATTTTTGTCTGCAGGCAGTGAAAAAGGCCTAATTAAAATGAACTATAATGTTGTTTGACCAGCATGTGATTTGACATATTATAAATTCATTCCTGTATTAATTGAGAATACTTTTTTTTTTTTTTTTTTTTGTGGTCTCTGTATTAAGAAAAAGTGGAAATAAGAAGGGGCAGTAAAGACACAAAGAAAATTTATTTGCTTTTTCTACAGCATTGACATTTCACCTTAATGAGCACTTAAAATGTAAATTATACAATCACCTTAAAAAATAGAACAAAAGATATGCGTGAAGTTTTTTCTTATTTTTCACATCAAAATTAGCTGCAATTATGACCAAAAAAATTAACTGTTCAACTCTTTACCCAAAAGTACTGGGCACTGTGAAATACCTTAAAACTTACAGAGTGCTTGCTTATATTTTCCTTGATTTAGAACTAAATTTATGTATATGTTTTTTAGCTGAAGAGAGAAAAATAAATCAGCGATACTTTTAAATATTTCTGCAGTGGTTTTGGGATTGATGTTTGTTTTGTTTTCCAAATATGAATGTGTTATTGAACCTTGGCCTAGCAACTTCTACCACAGTCTTGGTGAAGAGACCAGAGTTCAGGGAAGATGTGTCACCTCCCTCCTCAATCTGCCAAACTCTTTATTGACATCTAGTGTATAATGACTTCACAGTTTATTAATTGCTCTGAGGTATTGAAGGTGCTTTAGAAATGAAATGGTATTGATAGTTATTATTACCCACTTATTTAATAACCCTTGGAAGGAAAGAATTGTTTATAACATCAGCATTTTTTGCCAAACTGTATTTTAAATTAGACCTCATATCACTGTTTTTTTCTCATGATTGCTAACTGGAGCTGTTCTACTGTATGACTTATGAAAACAAAAAGGTGCATTGAAAAAATACTACCTTAAAAAACATAATTCCCAGGAGAAACACTTCAGTTATTCCCTAACATCCCAGATAGCTACCTCCAAAGAAAGATGATTGATATCTGTTAATAGTGCACTTATCGTGCACTCATTTTCTCAATAATATGAAGTTTATTAAGTTCTGATTCAGAAGATGTGATTCTCTTTAAATTACTTGGAAATCTGTATTAAAAAGTTTAATAAATCTAGAAAAGTAAAAAATATTAATATTTGTGGAAGACAATATATGAAGAGAAAACAAATGAGTGAAAGATTACCTGAAGAATTCATCTCCGGGAACTGGTTTCTGCTTTGTTCTCAGGATTTATGATCTTCTCTGAGAAAACAGACAGAGTCTATGAATAATTATTAGGAAAACAACTATTGTCAAGTTTAAAAAAAGTGAAATGTTTGTATTTCCTTGATAAATTATTTTATCACTATTTTTATTAACTAATACCATTGTGGATACAACAGCATAAGTGTTATTTTATTCCCATCTTCTCAATTAATCATGGAAATATCATATTTTTATATTTGTAAATATTTAGAATAGTAACTGTAATAAAGTTCAGAAAAAGTGGTCCACAGTATCTTGTAAAACACTGAAAACTTTTCCAAAATACTCTTGCTGAAAGAACACACATAATCCTGAAGAAACTCTCCTAGAAAGGAAGCCTAATCTTGTGATCCAGGATGATCAAAGCTATTTTAGTATTTTGAGTTCATTTCAAATTGTTGTGCAGAACGTCCCTACAATTTTTATAAATGATACTTCATGTGTGTTTACTTCCTGTCAGTTAAATAAATGTAATAAAAATTCCTTCAATCATTTTCTTTGTCTGTTTATGTTGGAGGCAATGGATGTCTCTTATTCTGTGGTTATGAACTTAACTGATCCCCACCAGCAGTTAAAACATAAATCAAGTGGAAATAACAACAAGCATAACCACATTGATCTGACTTATAAAAATAGTTGCTATAAGAAAACTGCACATTTTCTAAGGCAGTTAGATCATATAAAGAGATTTTTTTATCTGCTTTTTCAATGTCAGTCATGATAAATCTCATCTAGCATATCCCCTTCTTTAATGGCACAGTATGTCTAGGACTGTGTAGTCATCAAGAAAATAAAACAATTATTTAAATGTAACTAAAAAATGCACTTCAGTTTATATTGAACTATATCTTCAATATTGCTCTGACATTCTCACTTTTAAACTTTAGTTGGAGATGCATCAAGTAGGTGGAAAACTGTTTCCTCTTCTAATGAATAATGACAGTGAGGTACTGAGGACAACAATATAACGTTAATTGAATGCCTGTCATAAGAATAGTAATTATCAAAAATGAAAATCTATGTTTACAATCAATCACAAATTTATTTCTATTTTCAGTGTTAAAAGTGTAATTTATTTTATTTAATTTTTTTTTGTGGAGCAAACACCTGATCAGCACTTTCAGGGACATCTGCATATATGGAGTTTGCTAATTACCTGTCAAAATTTTGATGCTGTCTATGTTGGGTCATGTACATTATTCCCATCCATTTTCAAGCAAAGAACTGAAAGGGAAATCAATCCTGTTTTGTTTTTATAGAAGCTTTTATTAAATGTAAAAAAAAGTTTGTTTGTTTTTTCACTTTCTGTTTTGGACGTCCATTGCAATTGCATTTAAAAAAAAATAGGTATACTAATAATACAAGAGTGCACATAGGAACATGCATATTTGCACATCGAACTGTACAGACGCACAAACCTGCAGCCATATGTTTCCAGGTGCCCTAGAGGCTGTTTTGAAGTTCAGAAGGTATCACTAGAAAATACTGAATTGCTACAGAAAAAACCATTTCCTTTCTTCCAAATTCAGGAATGCCTACAGCAAGTACTTGTAGGAAGGAGTAAAAATGGATAGAAAATCTCAGGACATGATCAATGTACTAATATCCAGCACAAATGAACTCTCGAGAGCTCTTGAAATGGATGCATATTTATCTTCTGACTAAATCAATATTTGTCCTACAGAAAACTATTGGCAGTCTCAAGACTTTTAATAATATAATTGTACAGCTTTCAATTACTTCCTTTTTTGTTGATTTTATGCCGAAAACAATCTCTTTTTTTACTTAAGCTATGAAACTCTAGCATATTAAAAATTGTTTTGTGTGACTTTGGGAGTATTAACATTCCAGTATATTTCATAAGCTTTGCCCAGTATCTGTGGCTGGGACTTCTGTGTTAACGTGTTTCACACAACATCCTACCACTGTTCACAAAGAATTTTTCATTATCACTTTTGTGCCTCTATCCATTCTACTGTATTGATGAAACCTGGAATTGAAACATGGTGTTTATTTTGTGGGATGTTGATATGTTTGGACAGTTAATTCATGGATAGCTGACCTCGCTACTGCTGTTATTTGATCAGTACTCAAGTGCTGGTCAAATTTCTTTCATCCTGTCTTTTTAGGTTGAGTAGGAATAAGTAACAAAACTTACAGTTTGATCTACTTTCACTAGGCTCTAACTATAAACTGTGTCATACCTTCATGTTCCAAAAAATAATCAAAATATGCCCAGCTGCAACATCTGGAATCTCAGAGTTTCAAATGAAAACAAATGTAAATTCTTATTGCAGGTTATTGCTCACTTTCATAGAATCATAGAATGTTTAGGGCCAGAAGGGACCTCCAAAGGTCATCTAGTCCAGCCCCCCTGCAGTGAGCAGGGACACCCTCAACTAGACCAGGCTGCTTAAAGCCTTGTCCTACCTCTCCTTGAATATCTCCAGAGATGGTGCCCCAACTACCTCTCTCGGGAGCCTATTCCACTGATCCACCACCCTGAAAGTAAATAACTTCTTCCTGATATCCAGTCTAAATCTACCCTTCTCTAATTTAAACCCATTAACCCTCTTCCTTTCATTACAGGCCCTTGTAAACAGCCCTTCTCCAGACTTTCTGTAGGCCCCCTTCAGGTACTGGAAGGTGGCTATAAGATTGCCCCAAAGCCTTCTCTTCTCCAGGCTCAACAACCCCAGCTCCTTCAGCCTGTTCTCATAAGAGAGGTGTTTCAACCCTCTGATCGTCTTTGTTGCCCTCCTCTGGACCCACTCCATCTGGCCCATGTCTTTCCTATGTTGAGGGCTCCAGAACTGGATGCAATACTCCAGGTGAGGTCTCACCAGAGCAGAGTAGAGGGGCAGAATCACTTCTCTCAATCTGCTGGCCACACTTCTCTTGATGCAGCCCAGCATACAATTGGCCTTCTTGGCTGCAATTGCACACTGCTAGCTCATGTCCAGCTTCTCATCCACCAAGACCTCTAAGTCCTTTTCTGCTGAGCTGCCTTCCAGTACCTCATCCCCCAGCCTGTATTGATAGTGAGGGTTGCTCCAACCCAGCTGCAGGACCCTGAATTTAGTCTTGTTGAACCTCATGAGGTTCACCTGGGCCCACGTCTCCAGCCTATCCAGGTCCCTTTGGATGACATCTCATTCCTCCAGCCTTTCAACAGCACCACTCAGCTTGGTGTCATCTGTAAACTTGATGGTGCTCTCAATCCCATTGTCAATATCATTAATGAAGATATTAAACAGTATAGGTCCCAGTACAGACCCCTGAGGGACTCCACTTGTCACTTTTCTCCATCTGGAACTTTATAAATCTTCATTGATAAATCTTCATTAAAAAGATGTCGCTTCCGAGGTTCTTTGTGTTATATGTACATAGAGAATTGTTTGCATTCAAACTCATCATGCGTGTGTTCATGTGTCACAAACTAGCTCAGATGGTGTATCTGGAAGTTGAGGACTGTCTGTGACTGATCACAGCAGAGTCAACTTCATCATGACAGCATACACAACATAGAATAGATGTTTGGGGCATTGACTACCTCTCTGGGAAGCCTGTTCCAGGGTTTGATCATCTTCTCAGTAAAAAAATGCTTCCTGATGTCCAATCTGAACCTGAATTTCCTCCATCATTTCTAATGGATGAAAGAGAGCCTCTAAAGAGGATCATCAGTTCTGCAGCCCACTCAGAATTCAACTACACACCTAGAGAGGAAAAAACAACCAAATCATACTTCTTAAAACATTGTTGTCAAAGTTTTTTGCCAGAAATTTAGGTATGACAAAACTGAGTCTGATTGTAGAGTTTGTGTTTTAACACTCTTTTTCTGGGTGCCAGGGAACTGTGTCTGGAAGTATCTGCGTGGCAGTGTGCCAGGCCTGGGGATACTCAACAACACCAAGTGCAGAGGCTGTTTGCCTGTCTTAGAGTAGTGCTGGAGATCTCTGAGGAATTTTAGGGTGGAAATTTGAGGCACTTTAGCAATAGCTGGGGGAAGGCTAGTGAAAGCAAAACAAGCTCATTCTGGTTTCTCAGAGGTAATAAACTGAAGCCTGCCAGTGTAGTGTAAGGCTGGCAACTGCCTTCCCCCTGTGGGGATCAGCCTCTGCAGGGCATCACTGGAAGACAGGGGCTGAGAAAACTCTTCAAAAAGCCATGAAACTGGGCAGACCTACCACAGCAGGGACACAGAGCTTGTGAGAGCTGACCTGCTGTGTGTGATACTGCCTTTTGAATTCATGGATCTACACAAAGCAGTCGAATCACTTTTAACAGCTGTGACCTGAATCACAAAACTCTCTTGAATCAGCAACTTTGAATAAAATTTCTGATATTCCTTTTGCTTTCATTACTGCTTGGTCACCTCCATGATATTCTTTACTCAAGGAGATGCTGCTTTGGCATTTTATTTTAGATTGCTTTTGTCCCTTGGCTATATCGCATTTGACAGTCAACAAGACAGAATATAAAACAGCAGTTATTTGTTGACAGACTTGGTGATGCTGTTGTGGGTTATATTTCCACTGGCTGCAGTGTCACAGCTGTGACATTTCCAAATTAACTATCATATGCATATACATTTACACACATGTGTAGAATCTGTTCTGTTTGAATAGAGAGTATTTTTCTCTTAAAAAGGCTGCATCAGAGCTTGACTCCATAGAGATTTTTGATGTGTGCATAGATGTATTATACGTGAATATTCATTAATATATGTACATAAAGTGCAAATATATAATGCAAAAAATCATGAATTAGGTAATCTAGTATCTACAGAGGTCATTTTCCTTTCCTTGTGTAAAGAGCGTCACTAGACTAATGCAACAAATCAGATGTCTTAAGTTGTGTAGCAGCAAAACTTTTGAAAAAAAGTGTGAAAACACTGGTTTCTTCTTTGCTGCCAAAATCCATTCAATAATGTTATAATCTGTTATTTCTTGATGTAATTGCCCGGGTATAGACATTTGTAACAGATATTACAATTCAAGTGAATGAAGAATGAATGGAGATTCTGGTTATAGAAGTACCAGAAAGAGCAGCCTAAATCAAGAGACATTAAACCTCAGACTAAAACAGAGGACAGATCAGAGTCATGTGAAGTTCTAAATCCTACAAAAACGGACATCCAAAAACTTACACATGTGTAACAGCTCAAAGAAAAGGTAAGAAGAGATGGAATGATGACTCTATGTTCCTATCACCTGTACTCTGTGCACCTGCCATTGATCCTGGCCAAGTCACTCAGTCGCACACCTTTTGGTGCTTGTGGGTACTGTAGCATAAGATTGTTTTGGTGAGCGAGTGAAATCAATTATCTTTTAAAATGAAAATACCTTTCCCTTCTTGGTCTCCCACTGAGCCTTGTGACCTGGCTGTTACAATGCTGTAACATTAATTGCTGCAAAGCATAGTCGATAACAAAAATATTGGAACCATTGTTCTTAGCCTACTAGACAATTCAAACAGCATATTTTTACCATTTAGTCCATGCAATTTAAGTTTTCAAACCTTTCAAGTTTGTGGGCAGTTATGGTTTCTCTGAGAACAAGGCTTGTAGACACCAGAAAGTCATATTAAATCAGTATAATTTTAAAAGTGTGTTCTAGGTGAGAAATAAATTGAGTTCAAAATGTTTCCTTGTCAGGACACTGCTTCAGAAATAACCTAATCTTGCAATCTCAGCTCTGTTCCAGCTTCTGAAACTTGTTACAGCACTAGAGTTCACCTCATTCTGTCATTTAAATGTTGTCATTAGGCTGTGATAGATGAGGAAATACTCTTAATATGCCACTGCTCTTTTTTTTGTTGTTGTTGTTGTTTGTTCATTTAAACTCCATCCAGATCAAACTATTTCTCACTTCACCTCATTTCTCATTACACTTGAAAGGTTTCCGTGTATGATTATTGGCTAGTGAAGATAAGTGGAATCTATTTATTTATTTATTTATTTTGCTTCTGCAATTTGTTTTGCTGTTTATCTCTCAGTCAAAAGAAACCAAGGCTAAAATTTGTAATGAATTGTGCATTGTATATATCATCTTTGAGTTTCTGGTCCTGATAAAAGAGGTTACATTTATGTATTATTTAGCTAACATGCACTTCTTTGACTAAGCCAAAATGTCAAGAAAAACAAATAGAAGCATTAAGAGAGGTTTTCTTAGAGATAATTATCTGAATAGCTTTAAGATATGAGCAAGGCTATATTATGAGGTACAGGAGAGAAAGCTCACATATTCTTTCATCTCAGGATCATTGCATAACAAATTCGTCTAGAGGAAAAGTAATTAAGAAAACCTGAAGTTTTGCAATGGATGCCTTTTATAATGACCAGAATGAACCTTTTATGTTGCTGTGTTTGGTTTAGGTTTTGTTCTGTTTTTTTTTGTTGTTTGATTTTGTTGTTGCTGTTGTTTTTGTTCTTGGCTTTTTTTTTTTTTTTTTTTTAATGTGTTAAAATTCTAAATATTATTACCGGGGAGTCACTATTTTGACAATACTTACTTCAACCACTTACTGCTTACTTTTGATAATATTTTAAGCACTTCACTTTTAACTATTTTCTTTAAATGACAGAGAAATCTTATCAGTTCAAAACAAGAATTTCTCCTAAAAGACCAATCTTTCTTGAAGTAGATGGATACAAGTGGCAGTGCTTCTTAGCAATAAATTTATTTGTTCAGGGAACAATTCCTTTTTACAACCTCTCCCCACCTAGAAAATTTATCCTTCAGGGAAGCCAAGACCGTATGTTTCATTGCAATCACAATTCTTCTCCAGCCAGCCCTCATTCCTCCTAAGAAAAATACCAATGTTCCCTTTTACCAAGGATAAGTGTTTCACTTATCTCATGCTGACTTTTCCTCCTTCGCATGAGTTTTTCATTTCAGTCTTTTCTTCAACTAATTGCAAAGTTTGGGGAGGTTGAGAAGGTAAAGAAAAGAATCTTCTTGGCTCTTTTCCCAGTTAGACTCTTGTTGAATGAAATGAACAAATAACAGCAGGTTTAAAAATAAAGAATAAAAACTGGAAGGAATTGTGTATTTTAGACGAGAAAGAGTCCATGAGGTTAGTGGAAAATATGTGTAATGTTTTAGTGAAATTTGTGCATTCTTCCAGGCTGATAATAATGACAAGTTTATAGCTGTGTCCTTAGAAACTCTTCCTTATTCTCCGAGTTGCTTTGTTTTTGGAGAATCAAACAATGTCCCCAAAGAGTTTTTAGAAATTATATGCAAGCATGATATTCACCCTAATATAATGCACATTGAGAAGCTTCTTATCAACAAATGAAATGTAATTATCTTAAAAATACCCAATTTATAGTAACTAAAAAAATTTTTTTTTTAGAAAATTTTATATTAAAAAATTGCAACTATCCATGCATCAAGACTTCACATTGATATAGATCTAACATAGGGGCAAAAGCTCAAGGAATCCATAGGTAGATGTAGCACTTTTTTTTCTGTGATTTTTAAGATTTTTCCCTGATTAAAGTCTGTGCCCATATGATATCTGCCTCCAAAATATCAAATTTCTGGTTCCAGGGTCATTGCCTTGCCTTATCAGGATCAATAAGACCATTTCTGCTGAAATGCTCACCTTAGAAATACCATTTTAGCATAACCATATGAGTAAGGAACAAGCAGAGATGTCATAGAATCACGGACTCACTGAATGGTTTGTATTGGAAGGAACCAAAAAGATCATCTAGTTCCAACCCTACCCCCTCCATGATTGGGGCACCTCCTTCTAGACCAGTTTGAAGGGAGATGTTTGTCTATTTCTAAATCTTTCTTGTCCTACATTATTCAAAGAAGGTGATGACAATTCCAGCACCTGAAAGCAACATTCCTAAGCACAAAGAGCAAGAAAATAATAAAGAGGTAAATAGGATGGAGATAACTATCCTAAGGATACTACTCAAAAGGAAAATACCATAGCTGAAAAAAAAAGGAGGAAAAGTTATACTATTTCTTGTAATGTGTTGTTTGGTTTTGTTTGTTTGGGTTTTTTTTGTTGTGTTTTGTTTTTTTTTTTCTGCTACTTTTACCAACTTTTATCTGACTGGGGAGTTTTTAAAGTCTTTGGAGAGAATAACAAATAAATCTTTTTGAAATTTATGTATTTCTGAAATGGCTGCATACACCTAGTATTTCCCACAAGTGATCTGTCAGTGTCTTAGCTGAGACTTCATTTAATAGAGCCTCCAATAAACTTTCTGTGTATTGAGAGCCTTTCAAGTTTCGAAGCTTAGAAAATCCTGTGATGCATCCCTCCTCATTAGTGCTGCTGTTTTCTGAGCTTCACAGTTCCATTCCTTCCACAAAATTCTTCAGCTGGGTCTTCAGTTGCCTTCATCACCAATTTATTTATTTTTTTTTAAGCAAGTTGGCAAATTTATTCTATTGATGAATTTATCCTCACAGCAAATTTGATATAATTATCTCATTGGCTATATACAAGCAGAGAATGATCTTATACCTGTTACCCAGAAGCTATCACTTACTCCCTTGGAGAAGCTTTAATTTTCTGCAAAGTTTTATTCCAGTTTTTCTGGCATTCTTTTCATGCTCATTCTGACAAAAGTAACTCATACAAATAACAAAGAGAAAAGTGGACAATTTCTCTGTTTTTTTACAAATAAGGTTTTTCACAAGGATTTACAACTATTGGAATAAGCATAACTTACCATTTTATCTTGTGTCTATCAGTAGGTCAAAGTTATTGTCAAAATTAGCTAAGCTCTACTTATCCCTTAAAAGAGAATGTATTTTATAGGAAGACACTAGTTGTAGATTGACTTTTCCATCAATGCTGAGGGACAACATTATTCTTGTGTTATTATTTTATTATTATCATCCTTGTCATGATACTTGAGTGTTGTGTATCAGGAAACATGAAAGCAGTATGGCCCAGTGGTGTGTCCCAGCAGATCTCAGCACATCTCTGCCTGCCTCTTAATGACTGCTTCTCTGCACAGATGTTGCACCTCATAGGAGTATATTGCAGAACAGCAAAACATGTATAGGTGAGTTAAGGCATATGAAGTATACGCTTTTACTTTCTGAAGTTGAAATATGTTAGATTTCATGTTGGCTAACATCTACATAAAAGTAAATATCTTTTTTTGTTGGTTTTTTTTTTTTTGGCTTGTATACTAAAGATTGTAAAGAGTAATAAAGACGGGCCAAATATCAGAGTTGTAGTTAATAATAAACACAGTGTGCAATTTTTTTTTTTTATTTTTTTTTTTTTTTTTTAATAGGAAATATAATGACACCAATTTGGCACATAATTTCTACTTGCTTCTTTGAAAATTTTAGGAATTGTTTTTTCCTGAGAGCTGTAGAGATCAGCAAACTATATATGCTGGAGAAATTGATACATGACCAACTCCTTTCCCTCTCTCTTATTATATTGGAGTCAACAGCAAGAGTAAAACTTGAGCACTCGTGGAAACATTGTCTGGTAACCTGTGAACTTTTGGACTTCAAAAATTCCAGAGAGAGTCAAGTACTGAAATTCAGCATTGAATTTTGTGCCAGTTTCAGCCTGATTCACACTATCTGGTTCTTCTTTTTCAGTGCTTTCTATCAGCAGAGGTCAGTCTCTCTACCCTTATTTTGCTGGTGGAAAATAATGAGGCACAGAGAGATAGGAGTGACCTGTCTAAACCCACACAGCAGGGGCAGGTAGGTTCAGAGCCAGAGTTCAGAAGGTCCAGTGCTGCCAATTTGTTGCATTCAAAGTTATAGAATAAGCTGCTTCATTTTGCACAAGTTTCTTACACTTGCAATCTTTCTAATGACAAAAGAAACACACCAAGGTCTCTTTCAACCAAAATGATTCTATGATTTATTTCTAAAGAGTTTTATCTGAGCAATACTAGCAGTACACTTACAAAGGTGTTAAATCTAATGGTGTTAAACCTAATCTAATTTTATAAGTTTAAAATTATACATGCACACACAGATATTTAGTGACATACTACACCACTTAGATACACACAGGCCTATGGGTCCAGATGCATCCACCCAAGGGTTCTAAGGGACCTGGTGATACTGCTAACCAAACCACTTTCCATCATTTATGGAAAGATGAAAGGTAATTACTCCTGGGGAGATTCTGATTGAACACAAGAGGAATATTTTTCGCAACGATAACAATCAGCCATTGGAATAATCTCCGCAGTGAAGTGGAGGTGAAGTCCCCAACATTAGACAATTCTAAAATCCAGCTGGACAGAGCACTGTGCCAGCTTGACTAGACTGGGCTTTTGCCAAGAAAACTTGGACCAGATGACCCTTGAAGTCTCTTCCAACCTGGTATTCTATGATCCTACGCCATCTACAACATATTTAGAACTCTCACAATTTTACTCTTCTGTTGGCTAAGAAAATTGTATTTCACCCAGATAATTTTAAAATATTTTAATTCCATGATATTTACTTCATACCTTATACCTGACTTTGGGTTTTAAGTAAAAAGATGTGTTTAATCACATTGCAATATTTTGCTGTTTTTGTTTCTTCGGTACCAAGGTATGATGATGTCACTTGCAAAGTTCATAAATTCAAGGTCTCTGTTGAGATCTTCACCTGAATAATTCATAGTAAAACAAAACATTTTTTTGGTATTTCAGACCACTGTGTTATTCATTTTGGAAGAGAAATGTCTCAAGACATTCTGAAAAGACATCTAATTTCATTTTTGTGAAAAATATAGAGACTGAAATACAGTTCATGTTGTAAATGACTTATAGTATTCTGTTACATTTATTTACAGCAGGTACAAAGATGTAAGACATATCTCAAAGATGTTCATCCAGCTTCCAAAATTAAAAAAAAAAAAAAAAGTCTGATTTAAGAGTGATCCTTTAGAGATATGAGCTCTATGAGTTCATAGAAGTTACCTAAGCTACATCCTGGGATATGGAGAAAGGAGTATGTTGAAATAGTTTTTAGATTGATTCAAAGATTGGACCTTCCATGCCACCTTGCTTTCTAACACTCCTCACTACAGTGGGAGGCTAGGTGCTGCTGGGCAAGGACTCCAAGATAAACTCAGTAACAATGTAGTGTTATTAAGCAGATATTCTTTATTTGTGGTGCCGGATGCACAGGGGATCACTCCTCCACATGTGCATCCCATTTGATGTTAACCAGGACACACTTATACAAAATATACATGACAATACATTAGATTTGCAAAAATTTGGTTACACATTCATTAGTTTTCTGAAAAATTAGTGTATGTGTGCCCCTAATTGTCGATTAGTCTCGCATAGGCAATTACTCTATTAGGGTCTTAGGGTGGTCTTCCACATTTCTGCTGACAAAACTGCAGAACCAGTTTTAACAAGACTCCTGCTGTGTCAACATCATCTTCTTTGTTTTGGTCAAAGACCCTTATATTCTGTTCCTTAAAGAATGAATGCAAGCTTGCAAAACAAGTGCTCACAAGTAATTTATCAGGGCTTTGTTCAATAATTAGGTTAATATCCGAAACTGAATGAGACAATATTAGTAAGGTTTCCTTATCAAGATCCTGGATGAAAAGTATGTTCAAATATCTAAATGTTTCTGAGAAGAAAATGTTATTTTTCTGAGTTCTATCTCCTTTTTTGGCTTGCTTTTTAAATGTACAGATGTTTTGTTTGCCTTCAGTACAATTTTCTCTAAGTCTTACTCTCCATTTGGTATCCCAAATACAAATTCTGCAATATTCTGAGTGTGAAGAGGAATAAAATGGTATAAAATATACATCTTTAGAACTTTCATTTCTCTGACAGACTCTATCTTTCCTTCCCCAGTGATAGAAAGGACCCTTTCAATTTTATTTTCCTAGTTGTGAAAGCTATTGTATATCAGGCACACTAAACTGCTTACTACTCAGATTTCTTTAATAGAAAAAGAAACTTTGAAAGAGACCCAGTCATCCACGGATGGCTGCTAAAGATAGCAGAGTTTAGAAAAGAATCAGAAGCAGTTATAACAGAATAAATCTAAAATAATGAAACAAGTAGAATAAGATAATAGTAAAGCAAGTGAACAGAGCAGGTGAAGAATTACTCCATCTCTTCTCCCTGAAGAAACCTGACAGTAGGATAGAAATAATCTTCTACAATGAAAATGTGTTCACAGTTTTAATGAAATATAAAAAAGAATAATACGTAATAAAAAAATAATTAGACGTCTAGAAAACACAACCGACAAGGAAAGATTGAAAGAGTTGAAATAGCTGAGGCATGGGAAGACCTAAAGGAAGATATGTGAAAAGCCATCAAACATGTGCTAAGGTCAAAAAAAGTGGGAAAAAAAATAAATCTGTTCCTATGTGAATAAGACAAGAGTAATGGGCAGCCAGGGTAATTAATTAACCTGCAATTAATTAATCTCAATTAATCTTCAGGCAGGGATAACTAAGTTAGGAAAAAGCCAATGAAACATCAGTGAAGACAGCTCGGAAGACAACCTCCTTTCTAGTATTTACTACCCTTAAAAGTGCAGAATTTAAGCCTACATAGCCTCTTGAAGTTTTTGTTAAACCTCTCTTGTGATTCTGTCACCTAGGACAGCTAGAAAGTATGATGCACAACTAGTGACTGCCACAGCTGAGAGGTTTAAATACCTTGATGCCCTTTCAGTGACTGTTGAGTTTGTCTATTTACATATCTATACATTTCCTACTACTCAGTACTACTGGGATGTTTTTAAACCAGGAAATAGAAGAAAACCTTTCTAACATCATGTTTTAGTTTATTCTGCTTAAAATAATCTGGTGGGCAAGTCAACAGCTGATCAAGAAATGTAAAATGTGATCTTATTCATCAGGTAGTGAAAGAAAATAATCTTGACATTCCAGCCTATGGTGAGGTGGTGATACTCTCATGTATCTTATAATCTTATTATATTTCTCTAGTACAGATTAAATAATGTAACATATTCCTGTATAACATTATTATGTTTAGCATAAAGGAAACTAGTTGTTCATATGCATAATACTATGGCTACTTCGGAGAAGTAGAATTTTTTAATCACTGTGCAACAACTCATTTAATCCTTGACAGGATATATGAAAATATGAGATATTGAGGATATTAGGTTTTAAATTCTTGTTAAGTATGAGTTCATAGTGGGCTCAGCTGAGGAAGTGAATACAAGGAACAAAAGCTTTCTCTAAACAAACCAGTGTCAGGAAAATCTATAAGGGCACTTAGTAAATTATAAATTTTCTGTGGATTATTTTATTTTCCTTAGTACCAGTATGACAGTGGGAACAGCATGAACAGTAAATACCAGAGATATTTTTTTCTGCCACCGATCAGTATTCATATCTTTGTGCTGCTTATAATTCTTAGGCTTAATTAAAACAAAACAAAAAGGAAAACCTCATAGTTTATAAATGTATCCAAGACATCTACTGGGATTATATTCATTGTACCATCACCTCCAGAATTTGCGGGTTGAGCCTTGGAGGACACCTCTAAAACAACAGCAGCTTCAGGAAAATTTGTTCATAACTAACTAAGAACTAATGACTGATGAGTCAGTAAACTTACTTGCTGAACTTTGACCCACCTGGGGAGGACAGTCCTTGCTCTCTGCTTGGATTAATTTCTCAGCATTTCTGTATCCTTATCAAATCAATAGTGCAGGAAATATTTGACAGTGCAATAGCAGTCTGCCTGATTTTTCTAGCAAAATTGTAACTTTGCTTCCTGTGGGTTTATTTGGGTTTACCTTACATTTATTTTATATTTTACTTCCTGTAAGTATAGCATCTCCCAGGGGTATACTGAAGCATCTTCAATATTTGGCTGCCTAATGATAAAATTGCCATTTGTTCAAGAGCTGAAGCCAACAATGAGTTATAGCTTTATAGATGTCTGGCACCCATATTATCAGTACTCCATTTTCACACACAGAAGGGACCTGTTTCACTTTATCATTTATTTAATATTTTACTGGATGATCCTTTCCTCTTATTTAAAAAGGAATATTTCCCTTGATATCAAAGTTCATTCATGTTGTTAAACCAGCCTGGGCAGTAGTGTAGTTTAGACAGAGCCATACTGAAATACTTCAGCTAAATTTAGACTTGTAAATTAAATATGTCCATGGGTGTTCTGAGTTAAACACAACTGCTACAGAATTGTATCCAGACTAAATCTGTATCTAACTCTCCTGAACAGCATAACCACAGCAAAACAACCACCGGAAACACTGGTCTCTGTGCTGTTTTCTCCAAGCCTGGTCATAGTGGAGGACAGTCCTAGGAGTCTTCAGCCAGATCTGTTCCAGGTACTGATCTGATAATTGAATGCTACAGACAGTTACTTTTAGTTCTTATCAGCATTTTCTAGCTTCTTTTTGTGTATTAAATAATAATTCATAACATCTGATAAACTTAGTAATGTTCTAATTTTCCCTTAGAAATTCTGTCCTTAAACTCCTGTGTTGTTCAACCTCCTTCGTGGGTAACAGGATCAGCAATGACAGGAGAAAGGCTTTTTCTCTCTGTTAGGAGTCACTCTTAGGGAAGTGCTGTAGGTAACAGAAATTTTGGACCAATGCTCTTTATACCTGAACAAAATCTAGAAAATTAACAGAGGAAAGTACATGGCACTATATCCAAACTTCCTTAGTATCTGTCATATCCTTTAAAAAACCACAAATATCAATACCATTTTCAAACTATAAATAAAATATTATTTTTTTGCTTCAGGTGATGTTTTCTTCCTGTGATACATAGTATGTGTAGCTACAGTTCTTTAAAGAAACAGAGTGGTTCAAATAAAATCCTTCATTTATTGCACTCATTGCAAACACAGATTTCAGTATTTCTAATAAGTATTTACATCAATGAAAATCATATTGGATTCTAAGATCATATCAGTCAGTGAAGATTTATATAACATGAAAAGTTCTGGCTTGGTATCAGAATGCATTAATCATTTATTATTCCTCATGAGTTGAAATGCATACCTTCATATCTGCTACACTTGTGTGGACAATCATAACTAGATCACATTCAGAATAAATACATACAAAGAGCTTTCAAGAGCTGGAAGGCTTTATTTAGCAGATTTGTTAGGGTTTCTAATCCTTTTTCACAATAGATCAATTTAGTTTCTCTGCTAGATGGAGAGGTAAGCAATAGCCTCAAGTGTCAGAGTGACACTAAGTGTATGTCACAGCCTTCAATGTCATAATCAGATTTTCCAGATCATAGAATGGTAGGGATTGGAAGGGACCTCTGGAGATTATCAAGTCCAACACCCTTGCCAGAGCAGGATCACCCAAGGTATGCCACACAGGAACAGATCCAGGTGTCATCAAGGCTCTCACCTCCTTCAGCAGTGGGACTACATTTTCCTTATTCTTCCTTTTTCCATTGATTTGTTCAAAGAAGCCCTTGTTTACTTCTTTTTACCTTGCTTACTTCTTTCACCAGAGTTAATTCCAAGAGAGCCTTGGCCTTCCTTGTTGCATCCCTACATACCCTGACAAAGGTCCTATAATTCTTCCAAGAGACCAGTCCCTTTTTCCACATACTGTGAACATCTTTCTTCCACTTGAGCTTTTGCAGCAAGTCCTTGCTTATCCATGCTCGTCTCCTGCCTCCTCTACTTAATTTTTTATTCAAAGGCACACATGGTTCAGATAAGGTATTTGATGGAATTTGTATTCAGTCAGAATACTCTTTTCCTCTTCTCCTTGATGCCTGTTTGACAATTGCTTTATGTCAAGGAATTCTCACATATGTGGAATCACCCAACACCCACACCAAGGCAGGACAAGAAATTGTACCAATACCTCTACCAGCTTTAGCAGCTGGGTAAATTAAAAGTCATTTCATGCTGCATGTTCAGAGCAGGGGCAAAGCAATGAAGAGAGAAAACATGAAGGAAGTGAAAGAAAAGCAACAGATGAGCAATAGTTCCTCTGTGTATTTGTCCATTTTACATTCATATGAAAGTTGTATTTTTTTTCTTTCTCTCTTGCTGCCCTTTAACAGTTTTCTGATGCTAATCCTAAAAACTTTCTCATCTTTTATTGATCATTTGACAGCCATATCTTTGCTCATTAGTCTTCTGAAATTGTGTTATAAACCCAGCACATTCCAGTAAAAATGCACATATATTTCATAGACACCACAAGCACACATTTGATTCATCAGTGCACTTTGTGAAAGGGTCTTTCTCTCATTCTGCCCTTTCGACCCCTTAAAGAGCCACCATAACATCAGTAATATGAAAATTTAACAAGATTTCTCTTTCCTTGTATTGAATATCGGCATATCCCACCCAATATTCATACATCCTCCAAATATCAGCATGGGTTCTAAACCCACCCAAGACTCATGCCCAGACCTGCAACACCTTACCCAGTTACCTGAGAAATGCACAGACCACAGCATAGTTTCTTACCCACATACCTCATACATCATACACACCCCTCACCAATGTAAAAAAAGGGCGGCAAATAAAAAAAAAGGAACTCTTTCTAATCCACATCCTTTATAGAGAGTGCAAGAACTAATGAACCTGAAATCACAGAAATATGCTACAGGATGGAAAGCAGAAAAACCTGCTTGAAGAAAAGGTAACAGAAGATAATAAATTACTTTTTCTAGCAAGATTTGAATATTTATAGCATTGTCTTAAATCAGTTAGGGCCTAAATCTTCCTGGAACTACACAGACACAGAGAAACCTTTCTCTGAGGGTGAATTCAGTCAACACTTAGGGTCTTACCCAGATAGTAAAACCTTAAGTACCTTACTAGCCTACCATGCTGTATCAAATCCTTCTTTCTCTACCTTCCAGCTTTGATGATACTCAGATTTCTGTGACTAACCTAAAGAATGGAAATTGCCTCCTTCTATGCACCAAACACAGAATTTTTTTTCCTGTCTAACTTGGTTAGAGAAGCAATATATATCTCAGATGGCACTTGAGGTTTTATCTCTTATACAGGGTTTCTTCCAGCGTGGTGCTGTTCTTACTAGTGCAGAAATAAATCTTCCTTCTTTTTCTTCCCCAGACAACCTCTTTTCAGCAGTATATTCTTTACTCTTGTAGAGAACATAGGGGATTTACCTGAATATTTTAGACTTTTTTCTTTAGGAAATGGAGACTGCTTGGGAAATTGAAGGAAGATATTCTTGGTTTTCTTGAGTATATTAAACCCATTGGTCTGCCTCCAGGATGGCCTGTACAAAAACATGACATTAAATAGAGACAACCCTGGAGGACACTTTTGACACAAAATAATATTTTTCTTGAGTGCTGTGGTTCTACAATGCCCATGAGCATCTGAGTCCCCATTCCTAAGCTACAAGCAAGGTCTGAGACAAGTCAAGAGTTAGTTGAAGGAATGCTGAAGAAACATTATAATTCATACAATGTAAAAAAAAAAAAAAAAAAAAGAAGTTTATTTGGGGGATTTTCACTCATATTGGCAGTTGCAGAGATTATTATACACAGAATTATATCAGGTTTCCTCTATAATAATGCAGTATTTTATTGAAGAAAACTTGTTATTTGTTTAAAATGCTTTTCATGTTGGCTCACAAAGTGTTGAACTGGAAAATTTATAACTGTTCATCTCTAACCATTCAACTCCTATGTGTGACACTATATCAACTCTCAGGCCTTTAAAAAAATATTTTGTTTTCCTTGTAACAAAAATGAAGTATTTGTCTTTGAATTTTGGGTGCTTGATGGTATGTACAGACTTTCTTGTCTCATGAACTACATTATAATTGGTCCTTGGTTCAGATATTTCATACATTCCTGCCTAGACAAATGAACTCTTTGCCCAGATTTATCATATGGGGGTAGTGAGCTACATATGACTTTGTTAAAGTGTAAATGAATGTAAGCTCAAAAAAGAAAAAAAACCCAAAACCCTGGAAACAGCCAAACATCCATTTGTACTTCCAAATACATACAAGGAGGTAGCAGAAACTTTGTACACAAGTTTCTGACACAACATGTTCAAGGATGCAAGTAGTTTATTATTAAATGGGCCTCTGCCTCCTGCGTGCTTCACAGATGTCTGAGAAAAAGCACATAAATAAATGAGGAAGCCAAATGAACAAAGGGTCCTTGTCTTAAGGAAAACATTGATTCATTCTGGCCCTTAAAGACAGACTATGGATAAAATATGCCAGGAGTTTCTTGGGTCAAATGGGCTCTTCACAGACTGTCATAATTTAGACCAGATCTCAATTTCTTGAAAGCAATTATTGAATCTTGGACACAAGGGGTCTTCATCCATGGCTTCACCAAGCATAGTGTTCTGAGCTAATGGATTCAGTAACTTAAAATAAAACATTAAGGTGTGAATCTTTTATATTTAGGAAAAAAAAATCTTGTAATGAAATTACTAACTTCAAATATCTTGTATGAAATTCATTCTAATTTGAGATTGGACTGAATTCACTATCTCATCAACATAAGGGCATCTCCATGTGCAACCTAGCAATGAAATTGGACCACAGAAAAGTTGCAAATATACAGGTCATAAATCTGATATTATCACAAAAGCTGACATTGAGTCCTCTGGGGTATTTTTCTGTGATCTCCTTAGAGGTTCTTTTCTGTTTCCACCTCTGAAAATCATTCTTTCAAAGCCCATGATTAGCTGCTTCGTATTACTTGCAGTCCAGTTTTCACCTCTCCCAAGAGAAAGTCACATTCAACAGTTTGGGATTTCTGTTTATTCAGCACTTTCTGAAATATATCTTCCAGAGCAGTTCAAATTCGTTCCCTGTCTATTGGCTTTTTCGCACTGCTTCTACAGTTAAAATTCTGGGCCATTTCTGGTCTGTTTTATCTTTGCTACAATAGCTTTCTCCTGTCCTGTGTTAATGCCTCACAACCCTAATTTAACATGACTTTCCACCATTTACCAAATAAAACTAAACTAGGGAATCAAGACAAAGTACCTCAAGAATCCCAGAAGCTGATCCTTCAGGGGATTTTATGAGACTTTATTAATTTGTACAATGCATAATGGTTTGAAGTCACCTTATATAAAAAGTTTGACTATATTCTTCCATGTGACTGGTAAACACTGGATGGACAATGCAATGAGTCCATAATTGTCTCTTATGCAGCTATAAAGAAGAAGACAAGGGAGGATTAATATGCATCTTCTCTACATAGGTCTCCTTCATTCTCTCTTGTCTCCTAGGAAGGGCAATTTACTAATCAGTTCCCTACAGCTGCATTGACATTTTTATTTTTATATTTAGAAATGAAAGGTCAAAACCTCCAACCACTAGTTAGTTTAACAAAGTTGAGGACAAGGTGAATACCCGCCTAAATTAGCTCAGTGAAAAGGAAGCTGCTGTTCAGCAGTTATTTCCCACTGGCAGATATTAGTATTCCTGAGGGAAATTTGTACAACATGAAGGAATGTGGATGAAAAGCACTTAACTAGTCAAATACAAATACAGACCTCAAAGTATGGAAAAGACATCTTGGAAAAAAAGCAAAATCAAATACATGAACAAACAAAACCCAGTGTAAATTAAGACCTTGAAAATGTCATTTTGTTTGGGAGGAAAGCAAGCTTTTACACAAAAATGCTTATTATTCTTTTTGCAGGGTCCATTATGGCAGGCTTCATAAACATTAAAATTCAAGTTTTTGTTGGTGGAAGAACACTGAATCTAACACTTCTCAAAGGAGTTAGTGATTCTAATAAATGAAAATAAAAATGAAGTGGTGGAGTGAAGAAATTAGTATAAAAACAAAAGCAACTTCCAAGATTTTTAAAAAGAAAAAATTATGGAAAATTCTTTCCTATGGCAAGTGCAGAATGCACGACACTGCATCCATGCTGTTTTGAAGATATTAAAGTAAATATAGTACATCTGCTGTACAGCATCAAGATGGTATATCACAGTGTGAAGTTCCATGATGATTATGTGTATTCAACTCTTCTTCTGTATATTCTTATTCCTCTTCTTCAATATCTTTCACACCAGACAAACTGTCATTTGGACACAAGTAAAATAAATACTTTACTCAAACCATCCATATTGGTGTTACAATAAAGAATACATTAAACTGGAAGAATTCTGGTTTGTCTGTTTCCCATGTCTTGTTGCAAGATTAAATATCTGGGAGCTGTAAATGCTCAGAGCATTCATTTGATCCCAAATATTTCACCTACATGAGTTCACCCAAGTGTTAGTGATTCCAGCCATTCTGAGTGGGACAGTCCTTGCTTAACTCTTGTGTCCAAGAAGGCCAATGGTTTCCTGAGGTGCACAAAGAAGAGTGTATCCAGGAGGTCAAGGGAAGTTGCCCTCACCCTCTGCCCTACTGTGACCAAGACATGGAACACTGTGTAAAATTATGGTCAGTTCTGGTATCTAGGTGAGAGTCCTGTGATTTCTATTATTCCAGCTGAGGAGTAATTCAGTGGCAGTACACAGGTGGGGAAAGGGTTAAAATAGGCATGTATACCCGGAGGTAAACTAAACAGCAAATGATTACAAGGTTTTATGGAAATATGCTGTAGTTCTGTGCTGTCATATTGTTTATGATGCTCTCATCTGACAACGAAACAGATTTCCCATATGGGAATCATAATAAAAAGAATTGCTATTTCTCACTTGGATTTCTGTTTGAATCAGTAAAGTTATGTATTGCCTTGTGCAATGTAAGGCATCAGACAGGGGAAAGGTGGGGGGAAAGGAAGAAGAGGAGAAGAAAAGAGAAATGTTTCCTCATGAGTGAGCTCATACCTGTTTTTTGTTGATAGCTCTCTACTAAGTGAAGGAAAATCACAACATGGTCACCAGTAAGATAGAGAACGGGATGTTGCTTTTCATTAAAAAAAAAAAAAAAAAAAAAAAAAAAAGGAAAAACCCTATAAAGATGTTCCTCACTTACATGGCACACTAAAATCAAGAATTTCAAAACTTCCATTATCCCAGGCAGAAGCTTATTATTAATGTGTTTTTCTTTTTCAGAGCCTCTTCGCTGAAATAGAATTCAAAACCCATGCTGCGACTCTGCAATATTGTTCACTGCAAGAAACTATTTTGTTCTGCCTCAGAGGCAATACATTTTTATGTTTAATTTTGCCCTGGGTATATACAACACTTGTTTATGTCCTTAAAATGTCTTTTAAAGAGATTGATTTCAATGCATCTCTAGTAAATCCAGCTATGAAGATTTAATTCTCTCCCTCATGCAGCAAGACAGCATTTACATTTTATTTTGGTAACTCATATGTCTACTAGGTAACGATGGACATAGTATCTAATCGCATAGATAGAGATATATGCATATATTTGTTTCAAGTTCTTGGTGTAGTTGTAATTATATAATTTTACTTAAAGTTTTATTACTAGCTTCAGATCACTCTTTAGCCTCAAGTACTTTTACCAAATTTCTACAGAAAATTAGGTTCATGTAAATAGATGCTTTATCTCAGAGAAAAATACCAATGTAAATGTAAATTTCAGAAATATTTTTATTTGACCTGGTGCCTCTTCTTTGGAAATGAGCATAACTTGAGATTTAATACCTAGGTGTGTCTGTATTTCTCTGTCTTCATTTACTGTGGCTATGAGGAAATCAGGAACTGGGTTTGATTTGTACACCTGTGGAATTATGACTGGAAATGACTTAAAAATGAAAATTTATGAACAATAGAGACCCTCACGCCTATGGGAGTTTATCAGCCCAGATTATTTTGCTTAACATGAATGCTGGTTATGACAATCCATTTATGTTTTGTAAAAATGATACAAGAGGAAATAATGCCATTCTGATTTTTTTTCTGTATTATTCTGCTTATTTCTCCAGTCTTTCAAATATTAGTGCATTGAATTAATATCTTGTCATGTTAAGTATATGTGTGACAGGAGAAATTGTCACCCTCACCTTATCCAGAAATCATTACCTTTAACAACACCTAAATCATTGCTTTATCCCAAACACATTTTGTGTGACCAAGTCACTCATCAACTTCAAGCTGTAAGTTGTATATTAATAGCTCTATTTGTTTCAGAATATGAAAATGTTGGCTTAAATCAGCGATTCATTTAAACTGTTAATTATTTAAAAAATTAATATATAAACTGTGTAGTTGCTTAATAGTCAGGCAAAGATGATGAGGAAAAAATGTTGTACGAAATACCATAAAGCATAAATGACAGTGTCTACCATGCATTACTTGACTTTCAAGGTGAATGAGTAATAAGAGCACCTCCAGAAAGTTAATAACTCTAGATGGTGGGGAATAAATAGCATGATTTCAAGAAGGTTATCAGCAAAGAATTTTCTTACTTCAGTAGGCTTTCCTTCTGGACAGAGACCATCTGCTAGTAAAACTCTCAATAAAGGAAAGTTTTGCTTGGATGGCTCCATTATTGAAGATAAGGCACTGCAGCAGAAACTGCACATTTTAATTTTCCATTACTATATTGCATCTCTAGATATTGTCAATTGCAAGGGACTTGAATTTAATAAAAATAAATACTTACCTTTTTTTTTTGCAATGAAAAATGATAAAATAGTGATTGCAGACTTAAAAACAAAGTTATGCTAGTACACTCTTGTATTTGTTTTCTTCATCTTCTTATACTCAAATACTTTTACCTAATTCTAACTATGTTGTGACCTGCAGACAGGGATTATTTTGCTATCAAAACTGTTACCAGTAGATAAAATATATTTATCTGAAAGAAGTGCAGCTCTCAGTATGCATCAAAAATAGAGCAGAGTTTTGCCTGTATAAAGTGATCTGTAATGTTTCTTCATGAGTAATTGTTATTTTAAGACCTGTCCATATAATTTGTTATCAAATATCAATATTTAACTCTCACCTATATCCTTATTAGTTCATAAAACTGGTGTGAAAGATTATTGTTTTTTCTTACAGAAGTAGTAATATCATTATATAGGATAATTACATTAATTATGTCCAGCTTTTAAACAGGAATTCTATTCTCTTGGAAAATAGGTTAGTAGGAGAATTGCTTCTTACGTTCTCTGAAGCTCTCTGAATCCAACTTAGCCATTCTGGTTTTGCCTGTTACATTTTCAGATTCATTTTCACTCCGTTGGGGTGTTTGGCGATTTAAGCAATAATACTGAAATTTATTTTGGGCATAACAGAATTTACAGATTACATTAAGGTGCTGTGAGTAGTAAAAATTGGGGCCAAGGGTTGCAGAAGGGATTGCTGAGAATGAATGACAGGATAATTAAGCTGCAGGTGAAATTCAATGTAAGTATAAGTAAAGTAGAGCATATGGAGAGAAATATAATGACTCGTACAATGAAGGGCTGAAAGCTGACAGCCAGCATTCTGCAATGAGCTCTTGGGTTATATTAGATAGCTCCATGAAAAGTATAATCTCTGTGCTTGGTCACTGTCAGAAAAGTAGTTCAAATATTCAGAATAATTAGCAGAGGACCAAAGATCAAAACATTATTAGGCTACTTAATAACAAATCCAAGGTTAACCCAATACCTTGTTAATACTATTCCTGGATTTCTGCTCTCTCCTCAAGAAAGATGCATCTGGGAATCATCCACATGAGAGAACAAGAAGGAATAAAGACTTGAATAAGCAATTACTAATTAGAGTAAGACCCTACAGCCTGCAAAACAGATGGTTCAAAATTTAGTATTACAGAGCTCTATAGAAACATGAGCAGCTCAGAAGTACAGAATAATACATTCATAGAATGGTTTGGGTTGGAAGGGACCTTCCAACATTTTAGTCCCCCTCCTCTGCCATTGTCAGGGACATCTTTCACTAGATCGGGTTGCTCAGAGCCCTGTCCAACCTCACCTTGAACACTTGGAGGTAAATAAGGAACTCATAATCTTTTTGAACCCCAGAACATTGGACATCAAGTAGAACTAGCAAATGTCAACTGTAAAATAAAGAAAAAGAGGTTAAATTTCATAAAATATGTAATTAAATTGCAGAACTTTTTGAGATAGAAACAGGAAAAAGTGCAGAAGAAAAACAGGAAAATCAGGAATTCTGATGCAGGAAGTTCTACAGGTTATTGTCAGAGACTAAGCTAGATCTGTCTGTGGTTTCAGTTCAGTTGCTTTGACACCTTCTAGAGAATCTTGAAGATGCAGTGTGGGGCTGTGTAATGGATTTACTGAACAGTGTCATAATCTGGTATATGGTTTTGTTAAAATTTTCTCAGTCACTGTATAAACAGGCACCTCTTCAATTTACTTTCACCTAAGTTGAAGTCTTACTTCATTTACTTTCAAGCAGTCTTCTTTGAATTCCCACTTTCTGGAGCAGGCTTAGTACAAAGGGGGGTTGATTGTAACACATTTAGATAATCAGCTTTTGCAGCTGACTTAGCATGTTTGTTTTATCTTCTGATACCCTAGGACGTTTTGATGCAAATCATAGAATGGTTGAAGAAGAAAGAAAAATAAAGCAGAAAATGTCAATGTCCCACTTTCTATTCATTACCCTGCTGAAAACGGTGGAGTCACTTCTCAAGTCAATTAATTCACAGTGATGTAAATTGGTAGTAATAGACCCTGATATGTAGGTTTTAATATTTGCCGATAAACATAAAAGACCAAGTAATTTATGTCTTTCTCCCACAAGTAATATTTCCTTACATTCACTGACTTTCTGTGGTAATAAGGTTGATGTATTAGGAAAAAAACCAAACCTTTGAGAATAAAGAGCATTCTAAGTTTTCCCATATTTAAGTGTTCTACAAACTTTAAGAAGGAAACATCCTGTTAAAATGTTAATTCTCAAAAATTTTCAAGTTTACAAGTACTGTGCATTTAAAGTCATTTGGTGAAAAAAAATCTGTGGAATAGTTATGTCAATACAGGCATTTATTCAAAGAGAGGAAACAAATGTTCCTGACAATCTAGTAAATCCTCTGTATGTTATGAAAATAATTATGGATGTTAACCATGCTCTGAAGTATATTTGCTGGATATAAATCATTGACAAAATGTCTGTTAGTATGATATGATACATAAACAAACTGCAGCTTGATGTTTACTTAAAAATTCATCTATGACTAAGTGTTCCATCTTTTCTTCTGTGAAAAGTACCTGTTGCTTTGTTCAGCTACATTGCTTTGGGGTTTTTTTTTTCAGTTTGAAACCTTAAGCCACATTTCCATAGATAAATGAAAATGAAAGTTGAGGAATCTTTTCAACTCAAATCTTGTAAAATGTCCATCCTCAGAAATCAAGGTGAAGACTTTCAGAGAAGTAACTGGAATCCAGGTATTTTGGGCTGGCTCTTATAGCTATATGGATTAGCATAACCCAGAGAAATTAAAGGGCTGGCTGGGAAATAAGTTGTTATGATTTGTCTGTACTGTTAAATGTAGAGGGTGAGGCAATTGTATAAAATAACATCTTACTCTCTCACAAGCTTAAGGCTCTCTGAAGTCCAGTGAAAAACACTTCAGTCTCTGCCTTCACATTTCTGGATTTCTCAATTTGAACCTGGGCTTTGACTTTAAAAGAAAAAAAAAAAAAAAAAAAAAGTCAATATGGGCCAAACCACATAATACAGTCTCAGAAAGATCTAAGTAGGATATATGTCCTTTCAGAGTTTTGATCTGTGTAATCTCTCAACACAGGCCAAATCCCAAATTCCTTAATTATTGCAGCTCCACTGTTAGCCTGGCAAAACTCCCATTGACTTCAAGTAAGATCTGAGTTAACACTTCAAATTTGGATTAGGATGAATGAAACAGAGAAGCCATGCAAATCTCTCAAGTTCAGCATAGAACTTCGACACCAGCTGACTGGAGCATTTTCTTCAATTATTTCATTTTTTAATGGCATACAGGCTGTACAGCAGCTAAGGGACATTTTCCTAAAATATATCTGTTGACATATAAAATTAGTCTAACCTATGAAAATGCTTAAACTGCATTTTTCCAAAGGGGCTAGCAGTAGGTAGCTTTTTTTTGTGTGTGTGTGTGTTAACCTTTGGCCTAATAATATACTTCATAAATAAAACAGCATGCCAAAAAATTATGGATTATAGGTATTAACAGTACAAGTACACATTATTAGACTTTAAGTTTACAGGGTTATTTTTATTTTGCACTTAGAAGAAGTGACATATTTTCTCTCTCAGAAAAAAAAGATGCTTGTTGAGTAAAATAAACCATCTTAATTAAAATTTCCACCATGATATTTAATTCCCTAACAATGTAGTCAACCCTGAGTTCATCAGACTTAATTTATGGTGTTTAATTGGGGCTGGATGCTTGGAAATAAAAATATGTATTGTTTACTTTTTTACTTCAACACCATATTCAAACCAACAGTAAAAGGAAAGTTTTAAAACAAAAAACCTTTAAAAACATATTTGAGATATTTAATTCCTTTGGACAGCTTTCAAGAAACTGCCTAACTTGGAAAACTAAGGTCTTGCAAAGTTAGGAAAGATCATCTTATAAACAGCAGAATGATCTGGTTTAAGTTATAGTAGATACACTACTTTCTCTGGAGAAAAAGAGGATATACCCTTTTTGTATCTTACTGTACATGAGAGGTACATGTCATGCATAAAAATACACACTTTTGGAGGATTTAAGAGTTAAATTGCTGTCTTGCAAATAAATAATATTACTTTTCAACTACGATACTTTAAAAGTTACTGGGAGATCACCCTCCTCAATTAAATAACCAAGTAGCATTTAATATGGCAATTATCCTTGAAAAAGAGTGCCCTGACACTCTTCCCTGACACAGGAAATTTAAAAAATCTGGAAGTAATGGCATTAAAATTAAGCATCACATGTAGCTATTCCGACACAGGGAAAGAGGCCTGGTAGGCACCCAAGGATGATTATTTCTTTCTTAAGGCTTTGTTTTTAAAAGGGCACAATCCTCCTGAAATCTGAACTTAATATTTGTCAAGTCAATTTTATCATACAGCTTGGGAAAGGAAATCTTGAAAGCACCCTTTTGGGTGCAAATACTACCAGAATAGAACCATTGCGTAGGTACATGTTTTTCATAACTGAGACAGAACATAACCATGGAAACAGCTGATTTTGTTCTGCTCAGGAGTCTCCCTTTTTGTAATTAAGGGAGATATATTAACTTCTTTTTGTGTTGGTGTTGGTTTTATGGTTTGTTTCTTTTTTTTTTTTTTTTTTTTTTTCTTTAAGAAGCTTTTTTGGCTTTTGGTAGGGAGTCTAGGTGAAACTGAGGCCAGATGAAAAACAGGGAGAACATTTGCAAACAGCCCACATCACCACATTCTGTGGACATAAAAACCATATCTATCTGTCTGGCAATTCATTCCTTCCTAAGGCTGTTAATGACTTGAGCTAACGAGAGACGTAGAGTACTATTTATAGTGGTGATGTGCCTTGAGTTCTTCCTTTATGGCACTAATGAGGCATTTCTTAGCTGCTGAAGGGAAGAGATTTTAATTCTTCACTCTAAAATCATGGCTGGGCTCTGTAGCTGCAGATCCCAAGCATCTGGTAGATCATTTGCTAGCTGTCAGGAGCAGAGACTATCTATTTGCTGGATCAAACCACCAGAATATCACAGCCCTTTAACTGGGGCTCTGAAAAAATAAAACTTGGAGGGTCATAAACATTTATTCAGTTACACTGCAAAATAGACTAAATGATAAGCACGTCTGCACAAAACTGGGATAGTTTCTAATCCTTTCCTTCATGGATTAATAGGCTCACTTTCTGTGCACACTTAAGGCATTAGTGTAGGCAATTCCTGGAACTATTGTGTGGCTCAAAAGACATTGTTTTTTCTCAGTGGTTTTTGAGTTGTAAAAGTACCAGTGGTGTACTTCTGGTACTTTAAGAGACCCGATTATTGTCTGAAGACACCATAAAAATATTTCAGTGCTCACACTTCTAAATGTATTCTGATTAAAAGCTATGGTAAATTCATTTTTTCTAAGTTTTATCCCATGTGGAGCTTGCTCCTCCTCCCTTTTCTACCTATGTGTGGGATATATCAGCATCAGAAATGTGGTAAGGAAATGAGAGCTGTTCTGTCTGGAGTAGACTGACAACTGAACAGCTGGAATTTTGATTTTGAAAAGTGTTTTTTTGTCTTGTCAAGAGTGAAAGCAAGATCTTTTTTTCCAGTTTCTTTGTAAGCTTTCAGTGCTTGCTGAAACAGATCCTTTGGCAGCCATGCTTTGTGACATTCATCGATAGTGGTGGTTTTCCACCTTCCTCTGACAGATTCCTCAGATTTGATGTACCCTCCAAATGTATTTGCCCTCACACTGAGATATGGGACACATACCAGCCTCCTCCCTGGCCTGGGAAGCCCCTTCTGAAATCTGATAGATTCTGCCTCAGAATTTAACAGGAAAGTTTGGCATAGACTGCTAATACTACATTTCCCCCCATCCTTGGATTGCAACCTGAGGGTGAAAGTTAATGGATTTTGAATGACTGTCCTCCTAAATTATTCCCAATAGCAGATTACTTCTCTCCACACAGCTGTACTTGCAATGTAAATCTTAACATAACAGTTGCTCATAGGTCCAAATTTATTATTAAGTTTTCTTTCACTGCTCATTATATAGAATCATAGAATGGTTTATGTTGGAAAGGATGTTAAAGACCATCTAGTTCCAGTCCCCCTGACATGGGCAGGGACACCTCCTGCTAGACATCTTGGCCTCAAACACATCCTGTGATGGAGCATCCAGTTTCCTTGGGCAACCTCTTCCACTGTCTCATCTACCTCAAAGAACTTCTTCCTAATTTGTAATCTAAATCTACTCTCTTCCATTTTGAAGCAACTGTTTCTCATCCTATATCACAGTATCACAGTATCACAGTAATTAGGGGCTGGAAGGGACCTAGAAGATCATCTAGTCCAACCCCCCTGCCTGAGCAGGATCACTTAGACCAAGTCTCTCAGGAACAGATCCAGGCGGGTCTTAAGTGTCTCCAGAGATGGAGACTCCACAACCCCCCTGGGCAGCCTGTTCCA